>JAANBC010000018.1:0-148100 GCA_014621405.1 Stylonectria norvegica
TAAGAAGGTGAAGGACGAATTTCTGGATGTTATCAAACATTCGACGTCCTTCGCGAATGGCGGCAACGATGGAGTTGAATTTGTCGTCGGTCAATACAATCTTGGCAGCAGACTTTGCTACATCAGAGCCAGATCCCATGGCGATTCCAACATCAGCACGAGATAGTGAAGGAGCGTCATTGACACCATCACCAGTCATGGCCATGAACGCACCACGACGACGAAGAGCATCAATCATCCGAGTCTTGGTGTCAGGGGCACATCGAGCAACAACCAAAGGAAGTTCCTCAAGGTTGTCAATCTCTTCGTCAGTCATCTTGTCGAAGTCGGTAGCTTTTTGAACAATGGACCGGGCGAGGTGGTCAGGGAGTATACCCAGATTCTTGGGAATAATTCCAACTTCCTTTGCAATTGCTTTTGCAGTTTCGGGATGATCTCCAGTAAGCATATGAACTCGGATACCTGCCATGGAACACTCTGCGATTGAGTGTTTGGTTTCGCGGCGAGGAGGATCGTAGATACCAACGAGACCGAGGAGGATGAGTTCTTTTTCGACTTCGGTGCGTAGTTTCTCATCTTCTCCTGGAGACGAGGCCTGCTTGGCGGTAAATCGTCCATTCCAGGATCGATAAGCAACAGCAAGAACACGTTGACCTTGAGAAGCGAGGTCGTTCATTTGCTCAAGGACAGATTCTTTGACATCGTCCGTCATGGGTTGCTGATTCGGTCCAGTACCGCTGTAGGTGCAAAGATCAAGTACACGTTCCACGGCACCTTTGGTGAAGACCAAACTATTGTCGGGATCGACGATGCCACTCTCGCTTTGTTCGCCTTGAGGAGAGTCGTAGATGACGGACATTCGTTTGATGGAGCTATCGAATGGAAATTCGGCAGTTTGTTTCCAACCTTGCCCTTCAAGTCTCTTCTTCCCCAAGCTGAAGCGATGAGCAAAGACTTGAAGAGCAATCTCTGTAGGTTCACCGGTAGTCTGCCATTTCTCCTCCTCTTCATCATATCTGACTGTAGCAAGGTTGCAGAGAGCTGTCGATAGAAGGAAAGCCTTGAGCTCATCAGTCATTTCAAAGTCGTGCTCAGGTTGAGGTGCTTTAGGTGCCTTTGGGTTGAGCTTCTCATCAGGGACATCGAATTTGAGAACAGCAGCACTACGCTCTCGGTCGTAGTCACGAGGTTGTTCCTCCTCTTGAGCCTTGGAGTAAGTGACTTTGCCCTTGGTCGGATCATTGGGGCTTTGGGATTCTCGAACTGTGTATAAATGAGACCCAGGAATCCAAGCTTTTCTTACAATCATGGCGCCTTCTGTAAGAGTTCCGGTTTTGTCGGAGCAAATATTGGTAACACCTCCCAAAGCTTCAAGAGCTGAGAGATCACGCACGACGACGTTGGCTTTTCGCATGACGGTGACTGCAACAACCATGGTAATTGTCAAGACACTATACTGTTAGCTTGGTTGAAGAGTTGGAGTGATGACTTACGCAACAAGAGACTCGGGAATAATGGCAATCCCGAGTGAAGTCGCATAGATGATGACTTCGTTTCGAAGGTTGAAATTATTGACAGCAAACACAACAATGGCCAAGATGACTGCACAACCAAAAAGAACATATGCCAAAGCTGAAAGTTTCCTCTGCAATGGAGTACCCACAGTCAACCCCAAGAACTTTCCAATGATATCGTAGGTACGCTTGGAGAGTCCAACTATAGGTTGTTTCTTGCCATACTTGTGCCAGTTCATAGAACGACCAGCTTTGCGCTGCTTTTTTGAAGTTGACGCAGCAATCTTGCCAACCTCGGTCTCCATACCAGTAGCAGACACAATACCACGACCACGGCCTTTTCGAACCACGGTAGTAGCATATGCCATGTTGACACGGTCGCCAATGCCAATTTCATCCTCGGACTCGACCAATTTTTCGGTACCGGGATCCATTATCTTATTATCGGTAATCTTCTCAACAGGAATGGACTCGCCGGTGAGTTGACCCTCTTCGCAAGCAAGATTCATGGCTTCAAAGAGACGAAGATCAGCAGGGACGGTATCACCCATTTTCAGAATGACAATATCTCCTGGAACGACCTCGGGGCTAAGTCACTGTTAGAAGGATCACTAGAATCAATTGGATGACTTACTTGGAAATGACTTGAGTCTTTCCATCGCGCAGAACCATAGCACTAGGTGATGAAAGAGCTCGAAGAGCATCCATACGTTTTTCAGCACGATACTCTTGCCAAAACCCAATTGTTACATTCAAGACAATGACAAAAGCAAGCACGCCGCCCTCGATGTAGTCTTTGATACCAAAGCTCAAAGCCATTGCAAATACCAAAACCTATCGTTGTCAGTGGAGATCACATTCTTGAGTGAGTTACTTACAATGATCATAGCATTGAGGATTTGTTTCGTCAAGATACTATACCACGGGATAGTACCTCCAATATCGAGTTCATTTTTCGGGTATCTTTGCTGACAATCGGCAACTTGTGCAGTAGTGAGACCTTTGTTGATATCGGTGTTGAGAGCCTGAGCCGTCTCCTCGATAGTGAGGAGAAAGGGGTGTTTGGGAAATTCAGCCATCACGTTGGATCGATGCCTGTACCTCTGGTTTCTCTCCGGTTTATATGTTGCTTCATGTAAAATGTAGCTCGACGACACAGAACTTGGAATCGATTTGGCGAGAATGTAGTGAGTACCAAGGACGGCGAAGCGGGGTGTTATATATGCGTTTGATTTCTTCAAATCCCGTCATCGCTGCAACAGTTTACCAAGGCCAAGTCTTGGTGTTCTTGGTACGTCTTGGCGAGTATTGGCACGTTGGCGCGCATTGGCAGTATCCATTGAGAGGCAAAGAACGGCGACACCCCCGCTCTGAGACTAGTCGATAAGCTTGATGACTGGATTGGTGATGGGATTTCGGGGAATCCCGTGATGATGTGAAGATGAACATTTTGTGTGGTGGCGCTTATCTTGACTTCGTCGTTTGAACAACTTGTGGAGTTGAGGGGCTCAACGACGAAGCAAGCCAAGCTCGCATGATTCAGGCACACATAGTTGAGGCTTGGCAGATGAAGTGTTTGATCTGGGAATTTAACTGCAAGAATGAGTCTCGTGGATGACCTTGTTGCTAGTTCATACCAGTTGCTGTCCATGACAAATTGGCCTTGAGTCGCCACCGACTCTAATGGCAATGAGCATACTGGAGTCACTAGTATCACCTCACTAAAAGGTTAAAAGAATAAACTCCAGGATTGCCGCACTTTGACGCCAAGAGCCGCGATGCTTGGCAAGCACTTGGCAAGCGCTCGGCACGCTTGGCGACGCGCGTCGATTCGACAGTCGATATTCAGCACCGTTCATAAGCCCTGAGAAGGCTCCCACGTGCCTCGTAAAGCGGCGAGCTGGTCGTAGAGGGCCATCTCTTGGCAGACTTGGCTGAATGCAACCAGCTCCCTCATGTCTCCCCGGCTGCTAAGCGTCCTGGGTCCCCTCGATATGCAGTTCGCGCCTTGGCCTCGCGCTTGGCGCTTAGAATCATGCGAGAGTTCAAGCTTATCTCTTTTTCGGGGCCAATTGTAGATGCTCGGTGGCAAAGGCTTCTTCATTATGCTTGGCTTTTGTTTCTCACGACCGGTGTTTCGGCTCTTGGCTTCTCGGCAGATCATTCTGCCGGGCTTGGTAATGACTGTCGTGAAGTTATTGCTGTCCTTATCTTCTTGGCGTTGGATACAGACAGGAGACGATACGGGGCTTTAGATGATCGCGTGCGAAGCGTTGGCAGTGTTGAGAGTTGTCGTCTCGAGATCGGCTTCTCTCGCAGGCACCTTCCCGCCTTGAACGATCACGTGGAAACTCAAAAATAACGACTCCATCAAGCTTTCACCTCGGATCACTACCCTGGATTCGCGTAGTTCTACCGACATTGTATCGTCAATGAAAAGGGCATCAGTTCGTTTTCAAGATTCAGCTTCAGCCAGAGAGTTGAACTCAAAACCCCCGATATTCTATACCCTTTACGATGGGATCAATTGAACGCTTTGGAATCCCCATTGCTCCGCTATTCCGCCCAAATTGTGCACCTAAGACAAGTCCATAGCACCAGAAGACGAGTCAACTTCGGCCAAGTGATCGGGGTTCCTTTGGAGGACAGATCGTAGAAAATCCGCAGCGTCGTCGATCCCAGAAGGAGAGTTGAACCAATGTCCCCCATCTGGATATTCCTTCCAAGTCAAATTAGCCCCAAACCCTCGCAGGGTCTCCGTTAAAGCTCGACCATTTGCAATCAAGACAAGCGGATCATCAACACAATGTTGAAGCATCATGGGTGTATTTTCCAAGACCCCCGCGTCATCCGGAACATTGTTCAGGTCGAGGATCTTTCTTGTCTCGTCGAGAGCGCGCCCTGGGAAAGGCATTCTGCATGAGAATCCCAAGAATGCGCCGAGGCCTCGAGGTGTAGTGTTGCCGTCTGTTGACGGTGGTATCGACAGATTGAGCAAGGTATGGACGCTGGTGGCCGCGCCCTGACTGATGCCGGCGAGAATGACACGATCCCAATGCCCCCCCAAGGCGGCCGCTTCGTCGGCGAGGATGGTACGTATGACATTGACGCTCTCCTTCAACCCAACTGCCTGTAGATCCTCGTGCAGTGAGAAATTTCTGACATTGTAGACATCGAACCATTGCGAGACCCTTGCCCCAAGCATGCTAGGCCCGATCTTGGCTTGAGGAAATACCCATCGGAAAGATGGAAATAGCTCCTGTAGTGAATGATCCTGCGAGTCTGTGGAATATGGAAAAGAACGACGGAAGTTTGCAGCCGTGTCGCCGCGGCCGTGAAGGAAAACGACGGTGTGGGTGTGAGGTGCCGATGGCTGGATAACGATTAACGGCGCAGGGGACGACATTTTCGGTTAAGCGTTAGGCCTAGAATGACAATCGCCCGAGTAAAAGATAGAGAGTGCAAGCCGTTTGACGATGTTTCGCTTGTGAACGAGTGAAGGAGTCAAGTTTTACGAGGAGGTCGCCTGGTGCGAGGTTGAAGCTCCATTAGGCATCCAACGTGCTTTTGTTCACGGGCGTCTCGATGTAAACTGCGCCTCATTCGATCCCCCACGGCATCACCTATCATGCCAGCGCCAACATGGCGTCTGACTATAAAGAGCTTGTCCAAGAAGCCATTTCGGTCATCGAGGACGCAGGATTACCATATCCTTCTGGTCCGCTGCTCTCTTCCTTTGTTTCTGGAGCCCTGAACCCACGCCTGGCGGCTGAATATGTGCTTCAAGCATCGCGGTCGCAAGCCCACAGCGACGAAGCCAACCCCCTCCTCTCACTTCTAGCCGACTGGAAGTATATCGTCGAGGCCGGTGCGTATCTCGAATGCTTTTCTTTGCCGGACCTGGAACTAATGATGCGTTGCAGTGTCAACACACGCCACTTCACCACCGTCGCTCAATGCCGCTATTCAGGCGGCGATAGCTGGGCGCGATGGTGCACGATGCTGCATCACGGGCAAGCCAGGAAGTATCAGAGACAAACTCATTGTTACCTACATCATGCCAGTGCCTCTTGAATGGATCAAACCTGATGTGAGCCCGATTTGGATTCAACGCGACTTCAACGCTGATTATCTTCATGATCCAGAACCCAAGGATTTTCCAGATGCTCGGCGCCTTCTTCACTCCTCCATACCGAGACTGGTGGCTTGCGTACGCACGGGACCCGGAACGCCTGAGCCCTCATAGCAATCACTGGCTTGTTCGCAAGTCAGCAGTGAACACCTTCCGGCAAGGTCTTGTAAAACTAGACCGACTGCAACCATCTATGGTCGAGGTACGGCACTGTATATTGCTCGTCTTTTATTCCGTAGCTAACCCGTCTTTAGTACGAGGTCAAGGATGTCTTTATTGGACTGAAACATCAACTGGGACTCAATGGCCACTATCCGCTTTTAGGCGACCATTCTCGACTTGGCATCAGTAAAGTCGACGCTCGTTTCCTAGGTACTCATGCTCGATTATGCTCAAGTATTCGCTGGCTTGCTGTCATCGACCACATGGCCTCCAACGAAAAGGTCCCCCCGTTGCGACGTTTCAATTCGACACTTCAGTCAATCCAAGCCGTAAAAGCCTCGGCACTGAACGCTCTTCAGACTGTGCTATTCTTCATATGGCGCAGATTTCCCCGCAGGATTCGAGTGAAGGGCTATCAATTACTCAGTCGGCTGGGAATGCGTTTATATGGTCCTACGAATTCTTCAAGTGTCCAGAGGCTACCATTTGGGATGTATCTGAAACGACAGAACGGTGTCGGGCCATCTTGTAACGAGTACAATGCTTTGAGCATTGTCCGACAGAATACCACCGTTCCTGTTCCAAAGCCACTGGATCTGATGTGTGTTCCGGCTTGTTCTGCCGAGATAACACCTTCTGAGGATTCTTACCTTTTGACGACCTGTGTTTCGGGAACTCCGCTATCAGCATGCTGCGAAATGCTTTCTGACAGAGATATACTGGGATTTGTTGTCCAGATGCAAGACTATTTGAATCAGCTACGTGCAATCAATCCGCCAACTCCGCTAGGTTCTGCCATTTGCAATACCCTCGGTGGGCCATGCTACGACAGCCGCATTCGGGATGGAAATCCAGTGGGCCCGTTTGCCGACGAGGAAGCCTTCAGTCAGCTTCATCGCAATCCAAACGAATCTACCCGAAGAGGGCACAAGATCATGTTCACCCATGCAGATTTGAACTTTCGAAATATCCTAGTTGACGAGGTTGACTTGGAGGATGGAACTAGGGGTTGGAGAGTGAAAGGGATCGTAGACTGGGAATTTTCGGGATATTATCCTGAGTATTGGGAGTACACCAAGGCAATGTTTGAAGGTTTCAGACTAACTGAGCGGATGCAAGGTTTAGTTCATGAGGTCTTCCAAGGGCTTGGAGATTACTCGGAGGAGTTTCAGATCGAGAAGAAAAGCTGGGAGGAAGGCGATTATATTTGAGACTTCCAGCTGAAGCATGTCCAGCGGTGGCAAGAATAATTTATCGGCGCCATGTGTACTACTATTGTAAATAGCGCTTACCTTTTTGTAAAGCGGAAGCAGACTCCAGCGTTGCTTGTTTGCCAACGACATTTCTGCATGAAAGCTTGGTGCGCTTATGTGAGCTCGATCGATGGCTCTTCAGATCAACGGCGACATTCGACTCTCCAAAGCCTTCTCTACTAAACAGATGGGATTTTCCCAAAGCCGGCAGTCGCACTGACGCTACAGCGGAGTCGTAGCTTTGAACTCGACGTCGACGACGGGACGTGCAATCGGGAACTGTTCGTGGCGCCCGGTTTCGCCATCAAAGTGATGGTGGTGTGCAGCGTTTCTCCGTCAGCGGGTGACTAGGGCTTGCGTCACAAGTTTTTACGTTGTCACTGGCATCTCATCTTCTCTAGTTGAAGCGCGTCAGTCATCGCTCGAACTTCCGTTGACGTTTGTGGCACCAGACGTGGCATACCTATGGGGTTATACCCAAAAATTGTCCGAGTCAGATCCATGATACTGGGACGCCGCTCCGTCTACTTCCAAGGGAGCCTCACTAGAGGCAGATGATAGAGAATTAGTCGTCAATTTCACAAAAGACCTGTGAGCCCTTCACTGTCCATCTTGTTACGGACGCCTCTGGTGCTCGATTTGCGGCTCGGGTCCCGGTTTGGGTGTTGAGATCGTGGTTGCTGGCGGCGTCGCTATCATCGTCGTCGTCGTCGTCTATTTTCATAGGGCAAGTTTGTGACCCCAAGCTTTCCGTAGATAGGCCCTCACGCTTGACTCTCACGTTGTTGGGCTCCTCGTGCTTGAGTTCCTCATGCTCGGTTCCCTCGTTCTTGAGTACCTCATGCTCAACGGCCTCATTCTCAATAGCCTCGCGCTCGTTCTCATTCCGCTCGATTTCCTCGCGCTTGACCGCTTCGTGGCCCGTACTTGGAGATTCCTCCTTCCACCAGGGCATATCGTCTTCGTCCACAGGAAATGGCACCAGTTGATCTCCAAACTTAGCCCGCAAGAATGTCTGCACTTCGTAGTTGCCACCGTACCCTATTGAAAGCCCTTCCGAACCACCTTCAATTTTAAGACCCTCGAGACTTGTTGCTCTTGATAATGCAACATAGACTTGACCTTCCTCAAATGCCCTTGAAAGATTGACAATGACTCGATCCAATGTCATACCTTGACTTTTGTGAACACTCATGGCCCATCCTGCCACAAGTGGAACCTGCGTTCGATGCAAGAGGGAATACGGTGGTCTATCACCGATGGAATTGACCACACATGAAGGGTAAATGGTACGCTTTTGTCCATTGTGAAAAAGCACTCGAGGCCAAGATATGACGTGTTTTTGTTCCTTAACAAAGGCTTGAATCTGTCTTTCTCGAAGTTCAGCATGTTCTCCATTGATTGCTTGCTGTGGTGGAATTTCATTATTATGTTGAGCCTTGGGAAGTTTTTCAAGATCAAAATCTTCAAAACCACAAATGATTCCTTGACTACCGTTGCATAATCCCGCAGGAAGGTCAAGGTTGACTTGAAGTACAACCAACATCCCCCCTCTTAGTCGAACTTGTGGTTGTAGACGTTGATCCTTGCAAGCTTCCAATGTACCATCAGGAAATCTTTTTGCGTATCGACGATGATGTGGATTTATTTCTTGGCTATACTGAAAACCATCCAAGGCTTGGTAAAAGTGAATAGGAGTCTTGAGCTGATTAAACTTTTCTCGATTGATTTGGTTGACTTCGCGCGTGGTGCAAAGGAGTTGGGTGGCTTTTTGAACATTGCATGGATGATCCATCAGGATTTTCCTATCATCAAGCGTAAAAGGGATTCCTAGACGACATTTTTGAAGCATCTTGATGAATTCTTGATCTTTTTGGCGATGGATCTCTTTCAAATGAACGTGAACAAAGTTGGCTTCTTCCCAAGCTTCACTCTTAAATGCCCATTTATCGGTTTCGAGAAATGGTCCGTGATTTTCAGGGCAATCAAATTCCGTCTCGTCTTCGTTTCGTTTCATTTCCAATCCACATTGGATACAGTATTGAAAAGGTTTGACCGGAGGTAATTGACAAAAGTCGCCGGTAACGATCAGTTGAACCCCTCCGAATGGGGGAGGTTTAGCCTTGTCTTGTGGGTTTCTTGGCCGTATAGCTCTCTTCATGGCGAGATTGATACGTTGGAGATGATGATTATCAACCATACTAATCTCATCAATAACAAGGACATCAGTGTCTTCTAGACGGCGTCTTACAGTCTTTCGACATCCTTTACCTAGAAGATCTTGCAGTGAAAGTCTGTGATCATCTGGTGTCCAACCCATATAAGACCATGTAGTTCTACCATGAATTTGAAGGGCAGCCAAGCCAGTCGGCGCAACAATATAAACGGATTTACCTTTCTGACGAAGCTTTTCAACAGCAGCCTTTAAGACTGTGGATTTACCACAACCAGCAGAGCCTGTATAAAAGACATTTTTTCCCGAGACAATGAGGTTGACGAGGTCTTGTTGTTCTTTGCATAGGTTTGGCGTAGGTTTTGAGATGGATACAGTCGATTTGTGAACAGGTTCAGGTGTAGATTCGGGTGATTCACTTTGAGATGACTTTCGGGAAAACCATTCCAAGTATTGAGAAGGATTCAATTGAGGAGGTTCTTTCACATCCTGTTGATCGCGACTCCAACACAGGGTATGAGAAGGATTGAGCTGTTTTGCAAAGTGCTTCGATTGAGTCTGATCCGGTCGAACGTGACCCTCCAGGAGTTGGGGAATGTCGAGGTTGAATTCGGACGACTGTCGTTTCCTCTTATAACGAGATGTGTTGGGATGAGGTGTGTAGGTTGTAGATGACAGGTCATTTTGCTTCCCTTCGATTGATGGGACTTTTTCTGGGCCTGATGTGTACGTTCGAGACCATTCGGACGGGAGATTGTGGGGGCCTGATGTGTACTTTCGAGGCCATTCGGATGGATTGTGGGGGCCTGAGTGTGTACTTTCGAGGCCATTCGGATGGATTGTCGGGGCCTGACGTGTACTTTCGAGGCCATTCGGATGGATTGTCGGGGCCTGACGTGTACTTTCGAGGCCATTCGAAAGGGAGATTGTCGAGATTGTGTCCGTAATTTTGCAATAGCAGAGCTCCCCCCGTCAGTTCTTTCGTTGTCTCTCCCCCCCAACCTCGCTTTATTTCGACCGGCGAAGTTAAGTTTTCGGAACCGGGTATGGAGTTTCGTGATTGTATATTGTCTTCTCGCCTTCTTTCGACTGATGGAGGAAGATTATCGGGAATTGGCCTGGGATTTTGTGGTCGTCTTAGCCTTGCATTTGACGAAAAGACACTGTCAAGATTTAGTCTGGGTTCGTACTGGTAAAGCGCCTTCTCACCTTCTTTCGACCAGTAGAGGTAAATTGTCGAGATTTGGTTTGCAAGTTCGTGATGGCAAGTCATCTTCTCGCTTAGTTGAAACCGAGGGAGGTAATTGATAGACATCGGCATACAATGGAATGTCCTTCCGAATAGGTTGCGTCATGCTAATTTATCACCATGATGTCTTGCAAGGTTGTGGTTCTGATCATGACAGCTCGGGAACTCATCACGCTAGAAAAGACTTATCACGTGACCCGAACGTGTGAGAAGGTGCTACGAGCTAAGCGGGGAGTCCGATAAGTGCGGGGCTTGTCAACGGTGGGGCGAGCTCACTTATTACTCCTTCAACTTTACACCTTCAACTTCGCTGATTTATTCCACCATCACCACACAGCTTGTTGACATTATCACCACAGAGGTTGACTTTTCAAACCTAGGGCGAAAAGGACGAGAGGCGGAAGGGTGCACCCGACTCGAAGCCTGCGATCAATGCCGAAGCTGCACCAAAAGCCAAACTGCACACAAGCCTGATGCTTGGGAAGGGGCCCTCGCGGGCGTCGAAGGAGCCTTTGGGCACCGTAGTATTAGCTACAAGAGGAAAGGTCCCAGACCTCCCTCGAGAATAAACAACGCCTCTTCTACATCTTCTTTGGAACCGTCATTTCATCTTGAAAATGAGGTCGTGAATATGACAAGGTTAGTGTCTCGGATAATCTTGGACAGTCCCCAATATAAGCCCTAAAACATCAAGTTAGACTTGCTAATCAAGTGGTTGAAGCCCTCGCCAACTGCGCGGCCTTTCGGGTCAGTGCCTCGAGTTCAGGAGAAAGAAAAGATGAGCATCTGATTGCGAGAGAGAGAGCAATCACCTCGATCCGAATCCCACGGCAACCTTCCAAACGCGACTGATCTTGACGATTCCCAATGGACAATGCAGCTCAAGTCTGTCATCTTGACCATACCAGGCCGAGGCTATTCCTTGACGATGCAAAGCGGAGTATCCGACAATAGGTGAATTTGCAAAGGGCAGCCTACGGGATTGAATGAGAGGATTTCTGATCAGGTTGAGCGAGGGGCTCCCGAATACCTTGGCTGCTAGGTGTGTGGACTTGAACATCGGTGGAGTTTGGAAGAAAGAAGAGGCGAGATTTCGCTGGAGAGACAGAGTGGGGAGAACCTCGTTGGGAAAGGGAGGATGGGGAGCACCTCGATCTTGGGAAATGAAGGATGCCGACAACCTCGAATCTAAGACCATATCAACCTTTCAAAGGCGACTGCTCTTGACGACATCTGGGGATTGAATGGCCGGGCTGCGAGACGGTGATGTGTTACGGCCAGTCATCCAGGATTGCAATGACCGACGACCATCCCACCACCCACGATGGCTTCAAGCATTTCAATACCACACGCAGCCGAACGCACAGAACAGCCACACTGCTACATCAAGTCAGACCGACTAGTGCTAGCTCACCAACAAAGTCAGCTCCTTATCTTTGACACTCAAGCCGAGCCAAACGGTTACAGGACGGATGACCGCGCAGGTCAGCCTCTAGCCTTGGCCCTCAACAACAGCATCAACAGAGGATAAACTCAAAGCATGCTAGAGACTGGGTCAGGGCTGGACAAGAACCCTGCCATACACTCGACTCTTTCTCTACCAGCGCGCACATTCCCAAGTTCTTCCTCTTGACTCGCCCAGAAGCGTAAGCGCGCAGAAGGTGAAGAGTAACGCCAAGCTAAAGGTTGAGTCTGAGTCGAGTCAGATAATAAGCCTGAAGATGAGGTCGTGGAAGCCAATGAGGAGAAGTCGTCGCCAAGGTGATGGATATCACTGTTGCTGGAATACCTTTTTCAGCCCTCGGTATGGAACGTGCTGGCTTGAATCGACTTTAGTCCCCGACATGGTGTTGAGCCAATTCACGACTTGGCCCCGGATTTCCAAGAGATGGAAAAATTCCAACTATTTCTTATCCTGCGGCCCTTACGGATATCCGACATACGGCGCAATCTTCCAATTTGCTCGAGAGCTCCTCATCTTCATCCATCTTACCCCTGGGAATTGCTTGATTTTGCTGCGTCTAGCGCATACGCTCTACGAAACTCTCATCTGCATCCCTTCCTGCGACCGTCAGCCATTGAATTCGGCCGGTCTAAACCAGTACTTGCGCGACTCTCCCGTTCATGCTCCATCTTTCGAATGCGAGACCTGCGGCAGAATGCCTGGACCAGCACATGCGAGCTTCTCCTGCTCATGCTCCATCTTTCGAATGCGAGGATGCCTAGACCACAACCTGCGAGAATCTCCTGTTCATGCTCCGTCCTTCGACTGCGGGACCTGCGGCAGGATACCCTACACCACCACCCGCAAGAATCTCCTATTCAGAGGTTGAAGCCAGCAAGAATGATACTGCGGCGTCGGTGGACAATAGACGAAAGCAGCCAGCGACACGGGGTATGATGCAAAGGGGGGAGCAGCAAATGCAGTCGAAGTCAAGAAGAGCTCGACTGAGAGGAAAGGTTCAATATCGACGGGCCGAACAACGAGCGGGCCGTTGTACCGGGTTGGCCTAAAATTGCCGAGAACCACGACGAGGCCGGGGGTGATCCCACCACGGAAGCCGGCAGCGATCTAGCCTCTAGGCCTGCCAGCAACAGGATTGGCAGAAACCAGCAAAAAGACACTACGGCATCGGTGGACAGTAGCCAGGTAAAGGCAGCCAGCGACACGGAACGTGATGCAACGGGTGTCGCAGCAAATGCAGTGGAAGCCAAGAAGAGCTCCAGCTGGCCCTTAGTCCTCCAATAGGCGCGACTGTCACTGCAGCAAGTGGTGATCGATGCAGGTAAAGTCCCCGACTTCGTTTGGCCATTTGCAGACCGACAGGGCATGGTCCATGGTGAGCGGGTTCTCAAGCTCATTGAAGCTGTGCGGACGAGAAAATCATATACGCAGTGTCGGGCAGCCTGGTCTAAGTTGAACTACATCAACGAGGAACGTATTGAGTAGCAAGGACTACTGGACTAGTGCAGCTACGATCATATTCCACTCTATCTTGCCCGCTCCTGGGCAGCCGTTCACGAGGAAGTGGAGAGTAGATTGGAAGAGTAGAATGGCAGCCCTTTCTCTTTCCTTCGAATCGTTGTGGCTGTCGAAACACTGCCGAATGTGCCTTGTTAGCATATAAGGGGAGGGAAAACCCTAACTTTCATCCCCTATATATGTAACACTATCTAAGACAAAGTTAAGTCCCTAACGAAGATAATGCAGGGGTCACTTGAGTACATCTGACAGTCCGCCGCTTGTCTGAGAGATGTGGCCAAGGGTGATATGTTTGGCTACCAGCTGCCAGCTGCGAGTCGGTAAACAAAGCGCGTCTGATGCATCAACCTGTAGTTGAAATTTTCACAACTCACTTTCCGTAACATCACCAACGTAACGAACAACGAAGACATTTACCCAGCACACACAACCACACACACTTGATATACTACATATATATCAAAATGTCTTCCAACAACAACAACGGCGGCGACAACAACAACAACATCATCATCAAGCCTGGCGGCCGCTTCTCGTGGGCCGATGATGCTGAGGAGACGCTGGGTCCAGTCGTGCAGCCTCCGGCCACGCAGGCTTCGACCATGGATCTGGATGTGAACCCGCCTCAGCAGAGTGCAGTGGTCGATCCATCCACTGCTACCATCCCGCGAGCCGTGACCTATTTAAGCGGTAACAGTCAACGTGAGCTTGCCGTGACGGAGACTCTTACGGGGCCGTCGGAGGACTACTTCAACCTCGTCAATCAGGAGACGCGGCGCTTTGGTGCCAACCATCCCGGCGAGCATATCATCAACATCAATGCGACCTTGGGCGACCTCCGGCATTTTGCCAACAACATGCCGACTAGCCTCGTCGATCAGCCCGTGAGAAGGGGCAAGCCGGCTCGACCTGCTATAGCTGCCAACAACCAGCAGCAGTCTGGCGCTCCGGAGCCGTCCGGCTCGGCCGTGCCTGATGATGATATTCCGGCCGTCCTCCAGGAGGAAGCCAAGGTCAACAGCGGTCAGGCCGCGGCCGTGACTATGGAGGTGGCCGTGGTGGCGGTCGTGGCCCTCTTGCCGGCCCTCGGGTGACACCGCATGGGTTCCATGGGTACCAGCCGGCTCCGATGCAGTCAGGCCCCTATACTTCATGGCAGCAGCCCCCCTATGTTTCGCAGTCCGGCACCCCTTGGCCCTATCATAGGGATGATTGTCCTTGTCGGATATGCGAGGCCTTTAAACATGACCCTAACTGCCCATGCCCCCTCTGCCGCGACGTTCGTCCCATTCGGGAGCCGTCGTTTCATCATCATCCTCAACCTCAGCCGCAGCCACAGCCTCAGCCGCAGCCTCAGCCGTCGAGTCGAGCCCAACAGAAACGGCAGAGACGCGAAAGGCAACACGATCGCGGACCACTGCCTAGGAGGGGAGGACGACCTCGTGGAAGGGGAGGATCGTCTCGTTGGAGGGGACCACCTCGTCGTCAGTCTCAACAGCCGGATAGGCGTGTGACTTATTCGGAGAACGAGTGCAAGAGCGAGGATGAGGAAGAGTCCAAGGTGCGGATCAAGAGAGAGCCGTCTACCTAGGATATGCTAGGTTACTGGGGAGGTCTACGGGGTGATGCATGTTTATTTTGTGTAAAGGGAATGAGACGGGAGGTCAATTAATACTACGCACTTGCCGGCATGTCGTTGTTATAAAGTCTTCATTCTCTGATCGACTGTACGTTGACTCCAACTACGGCTTCTATCAACCTAAATGTTGGCATCCGAACCTCAGATTAATGTCTCCATCCTTAGTTGTGTTGAGCATTCTTACGCTGTGGAGGAATTTGTGAGTAGCCATCTTTCTAACTGTCATGTCTGGACTAACAAGCATGTCTTTAGCGAGAAGAACAAACCGCGATCTAGCATGTTGGAATTCGTGGGTTTTCGAACATCGACAAGGCATGGAAGTACTTTCACGAAAGTCTTCCATTACGACTATATGGACCCATTAATGCAAAGAGTCATGATACTCAACCCGTCTAATACCATGTACTTCTCCCGAGTCTCTAAACACCTTCGCCAGTTTCTGTCTTGTCTGCCAACGCCCACGCAAACTTACCAAGGTATCTCTGCCAAGGAGCCCACCGATAACGACGTTGTCTACGAGTGAATCTAGGAACCGGTCTTCTCTTCCCAACTGGAATATGCGTGAGTCATTGAAACCGGGAGGAACGGAGTTTACTCACAGGTCCAAGAAGAGCTTCCAGAGAATAGAGAACAGCAGCCCTTGCAGCCCGTTGGCTAGGATGCGAGTCTTCAAGCCACGTCCTAGGAAACCAAAAACGCCATCTTGGAGTATGACCAACCTGGCGGCCTCAGCTGTACTAATGTCAGTCTTGAAAGCCACAGCTGGGTGTTGCGTACAGTATGAGACTTGAGTGTCGTTAACTTGTCTATAGGTCTTGACCACCCTGAGCGAGTTGGAGATGGAATCGGAGACAATCGAGGCGCAGAACCCGATAAATGCGAGACGCAAGAGCCACCAGAAGAGCGGATGCTTCGGGGGCTCAGTGAGCAACTCGGTCAAGAAGTTGTACTGAGAAATGGTCAATACTGCGGTAGATCTGGCAGACTGGTGCTCACCGTTGCAAACCACGGGTAATGCCCCACGAACGTAGCAGCGGCCGTTGCCAATGCTCCCCACCACAAGCTTCCAATGCCATCCGTCTTGATGCGCCGACGCAAGATTGCGGTACCGCGTGCTCCCTGAGCCTGAAGTGTCGTCTTCAGAGTGTCGATTGGAGTGAGGATCATTCGAAAACACGCCGCGCTTGATTCTCTGTCAGTAATCGTGTCTTTCTACTCTTCGCCGAGGAGTCTCACCAGAGAGAAGCGAAGATGGTCTTGATTGGCGACGGTAGTTTGCTGAGGTACGGGTTCGAGTGAAGCAGCGCAAGGATGCCAGCATTGGCCGCGGTGTCGCCAAATCTCGAGATGGGACCTGAAGACTCAGTTTACAGTTCGTAAGAGCAACTTGACAACGCTCACCTTGGAAGAGTGCAGGGGCGATGCCCTGGTAGTACCGTCGAACGCCACCATCGTAGTACAGCGTCCGGGTAGCCACAGTGAATGTCGTGCCATGGCGGTACTGATAGTTCATGATCGTGCGAAGTGGCTACAACTTGATGAGCATCATTGAATCCATTATGATAAAGAGCAGACATACCATTAGCAACAAGACTTGAAGAAGCATTGCCAAAGCGCCACTCAAACCGCTACCAAGGGCCCGTTTGAGAGCACCTTTCAGATCGAACTATAATTGGTTAATTCACGAAGAAGTAAAGAAGACATGAGGTAAGTACCTCGGTATCGTCCGCATCTATCCATCCTTTGACAAAGACCGCGATTACAATAGCCGCAAACAATGTCCAGAATATCCGCCAAGCATACCAACTCTTGGGCCGCTTCTCGAGCGTAGGCTCGGACGACTCGGACTGCGCATCCTGTGCATCCTCGTTCTCGATCTGTGGCTGGCCCACAAGCAGCGGGGTCTGCTCAGTGTTCCTCTCAGATACACTGGCGAAGATCTCTTGTGACATGATGTTCGTGATTCCGCGGCGCGGTGTTCTGATGACGATGCTGGGTTGCCGTCATTGAGTTTCGAGTTGATGGTTCCCCGCGGTTTGGGTTAGTCAGGAATTCGATACGGATGTCTCGCGTGCTACTATCGCCGATGACGTGCCATCGGGTAGAAGAAAAGATGGGGATGGCTGCCACCAGATAACGTCCTGTTCGCGTCGGTAAAACCCTATATCCTAAGATTATCATAGCTAAATATCATGTTAACTTGAAGATTATGTTAGGGCTAATTTTAGGGATTATACTCTAATGTTTTATTTGCCTCGAGAGTTCTGATCGGAATTCCTCTAGATCTTCAACAATGCTGCTAAGCGTACCGACGGACACCTTCTGAATTATCACCACAATCTCAAGAACTACCATGGGCGACTCCATGTTGCAAAATCAAAAGACCTTGACTCATTTGATGAGCTCGGGGAAGATATGAAGTCATCAATCATCACGTATGGTGACGCTCTCAAAGAGATTGAAGCATTGAGAACAGCTACTGCCGAGTCGGAGGAACTCCAGAAGCAGCTCAACAAAGCGAAGGAGACAATTCAAAATCTCGAAAAGGCCGCAGCTGTTACTCCACGCAAGCGTCGCCTGGTCTTTCAAACACCACGACCAGAGCCTGCGAGCTTTTGGAGCAAGATCACGGGCCAAACAATCCCACGTATAGACGAGCTTACAATTGCCCCTGATTGCCCAGTTGAGGCAACTGACCTTTTATACAGATGTGTTCTGTATTGGCCGATGAGCGTAAGTTTGATCAGTTCAAGCTCCTTCTCTAAGACGAGCCATGGGATACTTGGCAATGTTCCCAAGCGGCTGAATATCTAGGTGACAGGGGCGTCTCATTAGAAACTCCGTGCCTATGTGCTTGCAAGTCAAAGCCTTTATACATGATTACGATGTGGTATACAATTTCCGGATAGATTGGTCTTGCTAAAGATCTAATCGGTTGGACTATATTCAAGAACTTCGATTTTCGGCCAGGAGTCGGTCATCGAACTTGGTCAAGACCATGGCCACGCTTTCAAAGGGCACGTGTTATGAGTAGTTTCACTCGATGAACAATTATGAAAATATAATGCGAAGTCTTTACGATCTGTGTTTCTCCCTGTAGCATTAGCTTCTATTAATTTGAAATGTTAGGTACGCTCGGTTCAATGTAATCAACGGACTCATGTGTATTAATGACGTCTCTAATGACTATGATTCCAAGCATAACAAAGACATGAATGTAGCTCCCCTTCATCTTCCTTTTCGGCATCCCAATCAACAACCAAGACGCTCACAAACAATGGCATCCATCGACGGTCTAGCACTTGGCGAGGTCGAGATCCACGAGAAGCAGTAGCCGAGCAGTAAGTGAATGTAATCCCCCCATTGAGACTATCATTTCGAGTTTTTGTACAGGGGATAGTACGACTCCTCGTACGAGGTCGGCCGTTTCGTTGGCATATCCTTCATGCCAAGCGGGAAACACACTCGCGAGCGACCATCAGACGTTGGAATATTCAACGGACCATGTTTGACAGACACGCCGGATGATAAGCAGGTAACACGTAACTTTAGCACATCAGAAACGGGGCCGAAGACAATATCCCCCGATGCGAAGGGCTCCTCGGTATTTTCGAGAGCTTATTCTGACACCCCACCTGTGATGTCCATTTCATCGTCGCCGGCGATCTCTTCGAAGCCGCTGGCAGAGTCGAATTCGAACACGTCACCCGCCGGGGTGTGACTGAGTTGATGCGTGGATGCGTCACCGCCATTCGGGGGCGAAGTTGCCTCAATCCTTTGAGTCGTCGACGGATCCAACGAGGATGGCGTGAGCCCGAATGTGACCAATTGTGCTTGAAAATTCTGTGAGCCAGCGCCTGTGCTTCCCATAGCCGAAGGGAAATCTCGGGCCAGTTCTTCACCGAGTGCAAATCTGCTCGTTGATGGTCGAGGCGCCGACGACGATCCGGTGAGTATGCCTTCAGCAGCGGGTGACTGGGTGACTAGGTTGCCAGTCGCAGCAGCCGGCCGTATACGCTCTGGTTCTAGTCCGCGCTCATGTGCCAGCCTACGCTCTTGTCGCTTGATGTGACGAATCTGATCCCGTATGGCAAGGTCATGCCACTCGTGAAGCTGGTCTCTGCTGGGTGGACCTGGGGGAACGTGGCAACCTTGGGTGCGGGCCAAATAGTATGTGTCGTATACGCCCTGAACGGTGTTGCCTCTTTCATAGGTATCGTCCTCGACCATTCCGTCCAGTGCATTCTTGAGAGTGGTGAGGTCTTTGGTGGTGATCTCGTAGTATGCAGGGTCTCCTTGCACGGCCTTCGTAGTACGCACTTCATTTTCCTCCAAATAGGTCTCTATTGCTTCGAAAGCATATGAGACTACAGGCCTGTCGATACGCTCGGATATGCACCGTTGTCTTGTCAACTTGTGCAAGTCCTGCATAGGTCGTGGTCCTTGTTCATCGATGATCTTTTGAAATTCGAGGAGAAACAGGCCCAGGGGCGCGAATACATCGAGGTCCCATCGGCGCTGGTCGTTTGTTTGCAATATAACCAAGTACTGCAACGCCATGGCGATGTTGGTGGCTCTCCCCTTAGGGAAATCGCTCTCGAATGTCCGGTGGAGGATCAAGGGGGTCAGCGCCGTTATGAACGATTGCGACATCAACTTGGTTGGCTTTTCTGCCTCCACAGATCCAGTACCTGCCAGCTGAAACTTGAGTCGAGTCTTCTCGCCTATGATATCCCATGGTGTACACTGGGCATACTCTAGACAGACCTTCCACAGCGTCTCATAGACATCAACCCTGTCGCCGGTGATGGCCCATGACTCCTTCTTTATCTTCCACTCCTCGGACAATTGGTCTTCGTCCGCTTCAGTCCAGTGTTCGTCAAAGACAGGCTGTGGTACCGCAGGGTGGACGTCCTTGAAGGCATGCCTTTTGAAACGAAGCGTCCGTTTCTTCGAGACGTCGGCGACTATTTCCACCACTCGAGACAACTCATCGTCTAGACTGTCGGCACGAGAGCTGGGAACTCCCCATCTTCCCTTTAGAATCGCGATTCTTTGTGCCTTTTCGCTAACTTCGTTGGGCGTTTTGGAGATGTCTGCATCCACGACGCCTTGGGAGTCGGCCGCAATGTCCTGGGAGTCGGGAGTCGCTGGCATCTCGTGATAGTTTCTGTCGGAGGAGGCTTGAGAGTTGTTGGGATCTTTGGTGTAATGAGAGTGTCGTGATGGCGAAAAGAAAGTGTGTAAAACCGAAGGAAGAGCTCGCCCTGGTTGATTCCACTTTGCTGGCTGCCAGCTGCCAGCTGCCAGGTGCCGGCGAACAGAGCGCCTCGATTTATCAACCTTCTAGTGACTTCTAAGGCCGATTGGTTCGGTGATTTTAGACAGGGCGGCAGCGAATAGAAAGCGTACGATAGTTGTTGAAGAGTGAGTTGGAAATGAAGGCAACGCTGTAGTTTCGGAGAAAGGTCGAGAAGTGTACCGGTTGAGAGTTACCAGTTGACAAGAAATCGAGAGATAGAACATTGCCTTTGCCCGACTGAATTGATGAGAGCTGACGGCAAAGAACTATCAGACCTAATAGCACAGCTTAGTGTCAAGGTACACAGCGAGAGCCTTGACAGCTGTCAGTAGTTGTGAACAGGCAACAAAGTACATTGCCATACTTGAGAGATGTTCGCGAGAGACTGGTGGGATACGAAGGGGAGCGTAGGAACTTTAGATTGTTCAGGGGCTCAGGGGTGGACAGATAGGGGCGATAATGACAGTGAACATCAATTGCGCACACTTGCTGGGGTAACATTTGAGTCCAAAAGTGTTCTAATATCATAAAGATGCTAGAGTCGTGATAACTTTGGTCCTTTGGCAGCTGTCAGCTGTCGGTAAAAACCAGAACGTGAAACCACAATCGCTACTCAACAACCACTTACCAACTCAACATCAACAACGCAACGCCAAAGCAACTACCAACTTCGAGTACGAGCTTCATCAACAAGACTCTACTTTCAAGCCATCGCCTACTCATTTAATGGCGTCAAACACGAACATTAGTGGTCCCATCGGCCCCGAGGGCGACGCCCCAAGCTATGGCCAAAGCAGCGGCCAGGGTGACGCTTATGAAGCGGCCCGAACCTCCCTCTCGGCTACTGCGACACTTATCGACGAGATCGACGACGATAACACTGGACAGCACTCGGGTAGTAGCCAGAGCAGCGTGCGGAGCGATGGCGAGGAAGACGCCGACGATGCCGCCTCGACTCCATGCTGGTCGAATGCCATACCGGCCGACGAGATCGAAAACACGACGCGTGGCCAGACTCGATTCTTCTACATACGATCCCTGCAATACCACGACCATGGGTATCGAGCCGTCTTGGTATATACCTCGAATCAAAGAACCCATGTGGACAATAGGCGTCTTCGCTCGATGGCCCCCGAAGAGCCGTCGTATGAGTGGGCGTTCATCTACGGCCCGCGACACATGGGGGAAGAGCTTGCCGGGGTGAGGAATCCTCCTGACGATCCCTCGTTGATCTCGGTAATCATGTATGGCTGGCGACCAAGAACGTACAACTGCTCCGGCGGCTGCAGTTCCCATGGTACCCATTAGTCATGTCGTCTTCCAGCAGGCAGCCCCTCTTCGCTTGGAGGTTCTCAAACTCCGCTGCTTGGACCGGCTACATAGGTGGTCTCAACCATCATATCGACTGCAAATATCTGGGCTGTGCTCCCGACCACCACCGGTGGAGGCTAGACCACCGGTGATGCATCGATTGGGAGCCACCAGACATGCACCTCTGGTCAAGACCATCACCCATCGCATGGAGATCAAGATGACAACTACTGTTCGTGTGGATGATATATGGAATGAAAGATTCTCTCAATATTGTCTTTTCTGAATCGCGTACTGGTGGGAATTCTACCCTCGCCCATATCACGTACTTTCGACCTGGTGCCGGCCAAGATGAAATTGCCCCCGTGACTAACTAGGAGTTGGCACATTTCAAGCCATGTCCACTATCGCCGTGTCAAGAGGAGATGTGAAAGCACCATAGGGTATGAAGAGAGCCTAGAGGGTAGGAAGTCCGGACGTGTCAGGGGTTCAGGGGTATTAGCTGCTTAGACACATGAAAAAGGGGTTCGATGGAAGTGAATAGATCTTCAGACACTACTGGTGTATCAATTGCATGTCAAAATTGTTGCTGATCGAACGTGAGGTGACATACCGTATGAGTTTTGACTAGGTGTTCCATTGGAGGGATTCGAGACGTGGTCATCGTGAAGATATCCCACATTGGAAATATTGGTAACCGCCCTTGCAGCTGGCAGTCTTCAGTGTCAAACTACAATCTCTACTCGATGGTCTCTCCTAGTTTGATGAAAGCTGACGGCAAAGAACTATAAGACCTAATAACACAGCTCAGTGTCAAGGTACCAGCGAGAGCCTTCCAAGGTTGCCAGCTGTCAGTAAATGTGAGCTGCCAACACACGCCATGGTGAATCAAAATCTTTTAGCAAAACTCACCATCTGCAACACTCACCACGCACGCCCCAACTTTGACTTTGAAGCACTATATCAAGTCTTTCCGCACACAAGTCGAAATTCGAACGATACACTCGAGATGGACGAAACAGCCAACAATGCAAGCGTCCTGAAGAGCTTTTCGGCTTGGGCAGCGCGTCCCGAGGGCGGCTTTGCTCACATCCAAGTCGACAGGGCTTTCCGCATGTCGCCTCTGGACCAGGCGAAGATGCTCATCGACGAGTGCAAGAACGAAGACGGCATCAAGAGGATCATCTATGCGGCAGGAAACCACAGATGCCACGGGTTCTCTGTTATTCACGACTGTCTCAATATTCAGGGAGTGGTAGATGTGTACGACCACGGCTTGCTATACGAGACGCTCAAGAAACCCAACTACGGCGGCGTCCTCGAAGCCGGATGCATCATTATATACGAGACCGATATCCATTATAGCCTCGAGTTTACCTTGGCTATGGCCTATATGATGGATGGCGTTGAGAAGTTGGGCGTCGGCCGAATCGTCACCATTTCGCACCAAGCGGTGGACAAGGTCTTGATGGACGCGATGGAACTTATCGCTCCTGCATACACATTTCACCCATTCCGTCTACACGCCAGAGAAGACCACATCCAGGTCGAGTACCACGACATTCAGAACTTCTCCCAGCATGTCCTACGTCGGATGACAGACACCATCCAGGACGGCAAATCCGTGTTGATCTTTGGCGGACCAAGGTCAATGGTTAGCTTTGCTCCAAGAAATGAGACTGCCTTTCACTATCGAGGCAGACACTGCGTGATCATCGACTTAGTATCAGCATCATCTAGCGAGGTCGATCATGCATGCAAGGGCATGCCTCTGGAGCTCACACCCCCTGTCGATGGGTATGCAATGGGCGGTCCAGCTATCTTCTTGGTGTACGAGCCACAGCAGGTTCCTAGAGAAGTGAAGAATCTGGGACTGGTGGTGATAGCCAGAAACCAGCAGGGGCAAATTTTCGATGATCGAACCACCCACATCACCAAAACGTCGAGGGATCTGTCTCAAGCCGAGTTTGACGATGCCCTGGCGCACGCCTACTTGTCGAATCGCCAAGTTGTGCGTGTCATGACCGACGTTCCCCGCGATGGGCTTCCGGCTCAAATGCCATTTCGACGCATCGAGAACGATCAGAATCTAGCGTTCCTCTTCGAAGCTTCACAGATGCCGCTCAACATTCACTTTAACGATCTGATCAAATGCCTCTTGACACGTCACGACGTTCACGACCTGAATAGGCGTCTCATGATTGGGGGCTGGGTCGACATTGATAGGACTGCCGATTGCAAGCGGATGATCAAGGTCACAACTACGGATCGGACTCGGAGATTGATCAACTTGCTACCAACGTTGAAGTTCAACTTTGCCCCGGCTGCGTTCCTAGCTGGCTTCAAGCCTGACGACACTGTCGCTGCCAGGCGTGCTGCCATCCGCATAGCGGTGATACAGATACAGCCATGGCGACTGTTTCCTCCAGTGGACATCACTCAGCTCGAAGCCTTTGGCATTTCCGACGAAGACTTTCTGAACGCTCTGCCTCTTGCTTTCCGTTCCAAGTTCTCACTTCCAGGGGGTGGAAATGTGTTCCGCAACGGTTGGATCTGGACGACACTGGCAGTCCTGCACACGGCGATGACCCAAATGGCGGTCTTGCACTCGGCGATGACCCAAGTGGCGGCAGAGCATGACCTGAGGTTTCTTGCTGTTACCGATGGACCTCTAGGCCACTTTTTCCAAGTCCAGGTCGCAAAGATTGCGAGATGTGCGAACCTTGTTGAGCGCCTTGAGGAGATGATGTTTCCTTTGGCCGAAAGAATATCACTCACCGAGCCCCTTGACATGGGTGTTCAAGATTGCGACCGCATCCACGACGAACTTCTCAGCGCATGGATGTTCCATTCGATGTGGCTCATAGTTAACTTTACGCCAACTGGCGTCGATTGGATCATCGTGGATATGGTTAACAAATACTCGGCACTTACAGGACCAGGACCATTGCTAAATGCGACTGAGCTGTTGCAACCCGACATTGTGGCCAACGAGCAACCTGACAGTTCTGCCTGGATATGGTGCCTCGCGCTCGAGACCCATACGGAACTTCCTGGAGCCAGGACTTGGTCCGCTACCAATGCGGTCGCCATACCCCTCGATGCTGTACGACGCTGGGAGCGTGCCAGTGGGCAACGTCTTCACAACACGGTTAAGACCACGGCTTCCTTAAACGACGAGTGGTTGGATTAGCCCCTATCTGTCGAGAGATGAGACGACCGGATCCATTGTGGAATGAAGGGATAGATTTATACTTGGCTAGGCGGCAGCTTCACATAGAGTGACAATCACACACAAATTACTAAATTCATTGGTACATTCTTTGTTCGTCAGCGCTTAATGTTGATCTGCCCAATGTGTCGATAATTTATGTCCGCCCCTTGAACACTTCCCCGCAGCCTCCAAGTTACGCCAGTACGTTCATGACTGTTCACATCGTCCATTCCTCTTCTCGAGACGCTGGAAAGTAGAGCAAAGGGATGAAACTTATTGCCTTGGTGTTGGCAAAGATGCCTCGATATAAGATGCGAGGGTACCTTAGAGAGGTCAAGATACTAACCACCGGTGCTTTACGAAACTGCTATGTGGTAGTAAATTTGACAATATGAGATTGACAGCTGTCCGTAGTAAATGCCAGTGTGAATAAATTGAAACGTCTCACTGACGTAGTCTTTTACCTGCGAGAGCGGTGACGGTCTTGACAGCTGCCCGTGAACAAACCATAACATGAACGTGAAATATCTGCTCGACATTCACCATCTAACAACATCCACATCGCGAATTCCAAACCTCAGGATAACCACCTTAACAACCATCTTTCAAACTATTCATCTACTTCTACAATGGCGTCTAACAACAACTATAATATTGGCGCAGCCTCCCCCCTCATCCTACGATCCTCACAGTTGACGACCTGGGATGGACCGGAGCGACATATGGTCTGCGTGGTGACTGGACGCTGCTCTACGCATCGTGAATTCATGCGCCGAGTCTCCATGGCTCAGGCTTTCTTTCTTGCCCAGAGCCCGCCCGAGATTCTGTCGACCCCCTATACGTGTATATGGGGAATGAAGAGCTCCATCGACGTTTTGATCCGTGAGTTTTCTGAGGAACTCTTGGCTCGACAAGGGTCCACACCCACGACCGACGACGATTTGCGCAATCTTCTTGTCCAGGACCCGAACGACCTATATATTATGATTATGGGAAAGGAGGCTAGTGTTCGATATTTCATCCGGAACCATCCAGATGCCCTTATGTAATGCGACAAACCTACAAGTGGTTAGTACAAGCGAGCCTTGCCTCCGTCTACTCCAGTTACTAACGACCAGTAGCAGGCAGGTCCTAGAGCCACGGTTGAGAGATGATGGTTTCATCAGGAGCATCGTGGATGGAGTGGAAAGGGGGAAGGACGGACGATTTGGTGATGTGTCTAGTTTGGGTGCGTCAATCTGAAAATATCGCGTATGGGTCAGCGTTGGCCAACAAAAGTAATGAGAATTCCTGACGACGTGAGAGTATGTTGACTAGTGTCCGTGACTGCCTCCTTCGAGGCTTTTCGACCGTTAGCTACGTGATTCAACGTCTCATGGGGACGCTGATCAATGTACGTCACACGGGGATGGTTTCAAGATGCAGCACAAGGTCCCGATGTCTTTAAAGTTACTAGGCCGTCTGGGTAGACAAAACCAAAACGTTCCTTGGTCCTCCGTCCATGTTCATTACATGCCCAGCTCTGCCACTTCCAACACATCGACCATGTCCACTTGCCCCGTTCCATGACTTGGATGATGCCCCCTTCTGCCATGTCCATCACGTTGACGACCCGTTGTCGAACAGGCGTCCAGATAATATCCACTCAAATCTCCTTGCTGGCGACGACGACGACGACGACGTTGGCCACCAATTTGACCTTTCTAGGATTGATCTTGACGGTTGTCTAATTAGCGATGGGTCCATGATTATGTCCCTATGAGTGGGAACATAGTCGTGATACTTACTGCCATTGTCTTCACCAGTAGCCTGGCGACCAGAGGGAGGAGCATTGTTGCGACTAGGTGCTTGAGGAGAGGCAGCCGATCCAGGGGCAGCAGAGGGATGAGCGACGTCGGACCAGCGCAAAGACGTAGGATTCGGCTCCCGCTGGCTGGTAGTGGCACTATCCGACGTATGCTGAGGCTCGCGACGAACCTCAATGGTAATGCGCATTCCCATTCCAGGATTTTCCGCAGCCATGCGACGCAGGGCCGCCATGGAATCCTCAATAAGATTTTCTGTTTGTCTACTGCTCAGCGTAACGATTCTTCGACCAGACGTGTCCGAGGCGGCGTCCGGGGGACCAGGACGGGGCAACTCGGAGCCGCTGGAACCGCCATTGTTGTTGTTCTCGTGGGAAGACATTTTGCAGGTAGGTGGACAGCTTGATGAAAGGTAGTGGTGGTACTTGGTGGTTGTTCTGGATGTTGGCGTTTGCGGTTGTGGGTGTGAAGAGTGTAGAATGTGAGTGATTGAGGGCTCGGCAAGATTTTCACCTTCACATTGTGGCTTGTTTGCTGGCAGTTGACAGCTGTCGAGACGGTCACCGCTCTTGCACCTGTGAAACTGACACGTACGCAGGCAAATGAATGCAGAATGTTCATGAAACTTAGGTAGTTGTCACTTTAATTGTAGTCCCTTTCGTATGGTAGCTACCCCTTTTCTTGTCCACAATCAATCTCGTAGAGAGACAGACCACGGCAACTCCTCTACCACGCACCGACTCGACGATCAACATGACCAAGAAACCATCCACATAGACTACGACGTCTTCAAATCCCAGTCTGAGGAATACCACGATATAGATCATGGTCACTGAATGCCATGTACCGTACGAACAATCAACTCAAGCCTCTCGGAGTGGTTCCGTTGCCAACGTTGCAAAGCGGCCAGAGGAATGACGACTAGTCTGTTGCCAAAAAGCGCGTCTTTACGTCTGTGAAATTCGAGCGACAGCAACCATATCGGACCGGCTGGATGTTCCGGGCATGGCAATATCTGATCTGGTAGAAATATGTCACGCGAATCTTGTTGAAGCTTTCCCACCCGTTCATCGACCATGTCGAAGAAGGTGAACTCCAAATCGTCTTCAACTTCGGTTATCCTGAGAGCAACCGATTGATGCATCCAAGCCTTCAGGAGCTCGTCCTGAACTCGATCGCAATCCGAGTCCTCAAGCACAAGGGGCGATGGCGTCGTTGAGAGCCCGAACGTAGTCTCTAGATGGCGAACAAGGCATGCTATCCGTTCCACCTTTACTTTCTGAGTGAGAAAGTAGCCCTTCATAACACCCCCGATTATGAAACTGAACCAATCAGGGGGGTTGGGGAAAAGGCTGGCTGTATGCCAGACTGCGAGTTCAATCCAGAGCATTCCCTGCATGAAAACATAGGGTGGAACCTGGCAAGTGATGCGAAAGATCTTGGGAAGATACTCGATGATTTGATCTTCAGTCATTCCAGGAATTTCATCAAAGCGGAAGTCCGAGAAGAGTGGCGTTCCACTATGGTACTGGATGGCCGCCATTCTGATGGCAGCGCGTTTGGCACCGATCGAGTCGCCAGTTCCAAAACCAGCCAAGAACGAAGCTGGGGTAAATTCATACCCGAACTCTGGCAGCAGTTGGATCAATGCTTTGGTGCGTTCTGTCGGCGAAGTCTTGATACGCCGAATATCCTGGGCAGCGTAGTCTATATAGGCCCAGCCCCCATGAAGGAGGCGCCTCAGACAATCGGGCACCCTGTCGAAACGGGTCATGAAGCAGACCATCAACTCGTGAGAGCGGACACTTGGGCACACTTGCAGAGACTCGAATAGAAATGCCATTAGCTGGTCGTTCTCGATTCTCCGTGGGGGGCCGGGATGTCGGGAGGCATTCGGAGAGGCGTTGGTCCAAATGGCCACCTTTTCGAGTGGTAGATCTGACAGGTAGGCATGCGACTTGGCATCATCGAACTCAGCTTGGGACAAGTCGCGGTAATCGGACACCAGGTGACTGGACCGGTCATCGAATTTGACGTCGACGCGCTGCCTGTCTATGATGATCAACCCGAGCCGATGGATTGCCAAGGGTATGTTGACCGTTCGTCTCGGAAAGCTGTCGATGATCACAACGGCTCGTGATAGCCTTCCCTCGCATCCCCGTGTTATTTCGTCGGCCTCACTTTGCGCATGCAGAAGCGGTGGTAAGGGTTCGGTACCATCCTTCTCAATGTGATCGCAGACCTTGCCGGCTGACGAAGTACTAGCAAAAACCAGAATAGACTGATTCATCTCTAGTGCCTCGTCCACATGTTGCAAAACAGTATCGTCGATGCCCTCGCCATCCCAGTATGACACCGATAGGTCCTGCTGACTGGCATGCAAGCGGAAATGCTGGAACTTTCTCAGCGAAGGCGCAACGAGTCGGAGAAGCTCGTTCAACGGCTCTTCGACGGAATCGTGAGATACTATGAGAACGCGACCAGAACCAAACTTCTCGGCGCCATACATCAAGCAGGCCATGGAATAAGCAAATTGAAGGCTGTACTGGTTGTCAACCTCGCAGATGACGATGGTTCCATCTCGGAGACAGTCTGGATATTCTTGCGCCTTGACGCGTGTGTAGAGGTTGGCGTGACTGAGAACTTCGACATTGTTCAGTCCGGCCGCGACCAGTTTCGTCGAGAGAATGACATCCTCTTGCATCCTGCCCGATACTGCGTACATGATCTTCTCGCCCGCATAAGCTTCAACGAGCTTGATAGCCCGCTCCACCACGGACATGGACCATGCCCTGTCGGCCTGCAAATGGCCAAAGGAAGCCGGGGACTTTGCCTTTGCCCAGTCGGAAAGCTCTCGCAAGACCTGAGTGACTGCGACGTCCTCCTCTTGACCCATTGTATCGTCGATCGAAGTTTGTACGTGATACTTTAACTGAGTGTTGTATGAAGAAGTGTGGTCGATGTAGCGAGGGTGAATTTTCGAGGATGTAGATGTCGGCGTGGATGAAGAGAAGAAAAATGCCGGTGATAATGGATCGTGTTCGAGCGGACCAGACACTGGCTGGTCAAGTGTAGCTCGCAGCTGGCAAACACATATCTAGGTTCCTTCACCTGCGACCGGCACTACGTCAACGCAGCTGGCCTAGCTCGTGGAGTTTTCGTTGATGCAGTATCACCAGATGGTGGAATTCTGGTAAGGCTGTTGTTCTGAGGCTGTTGAAGGATTCGTTCACGCCTAGACCATGGTGCAGAAGCAAAAGTATCGCTACGCAAGTCAACGAACTCATATAATCCTGCGACCATTGGAGATCTTGCTTCCGAAAACCTCGTAGTGCACTCAATTTGTTCTGCAAACACTACTTCTGTCCTCATCATCTCCTACACTTTAAACCCCCTCCCCTTTTCTGGGCACCTTCAACTCTCCTTGATCCAACAATCTTATCGTCCGCGAGTCAAAATTGCATCCAGAACTCTGCCAAGCTGAAGATCCAAGAGCACTTGAGTAGTCCAAGTTGGGAAAAGACTCCTAGCCACGATCCATCCCATGACCCTGACTTTATACTGTGTCCTTACTGCGAGTCTCTGCAGGCCGGAAACGTTTCTTCCCGTCCCCATAGCTCATTCTCGCCGTCGAGAGGCCCGCAACCAGCTCGTCGCCTGTATGGTTTAAGGCGATAGAACAAACGTGACGTGCCGGAAGTCGTACGTCACTTGGTATCGACGCCCAGTTTCGTCGGCGCCTTCGTCCTCGTCGTCGCCCTTGTCCTCGACTTCTGACGCCTGCCAGAACCACATGACTTGAAAACAGCGCTGGCCGTGATTCGGACATGGCTCCTGGGGGCGGTCGTTGTGCCGTCGGTTCGCGACGTCACGCCAACATCGCCAGACATTAGGGGTTGAAGTCCTAAAACTGTAGATAACTGAGTTCCAGCTATCTGTGTTGGCCTGAGCACTGCTAAGGTTCGCGAAGACCTCCGCAGCAGGGACGCTGGACGTGATTACGACGGGTACATCGTCTTGGCTGCCTTCGGTCCCTCTGTCGCTGTTGAGCTTGCGACGCTTTGCCTGCCGCAACTCTGTGGGGCTACGATCACCACCGCGGCACGACTGTCCTTGACCTTGGTCACCTGCTGCAGGACTAGCCGGGACAGGATTGCCAGGCGCGGCCGAAGCAGACGACGCCAAAGGGAGTCGTCGTGTCCGAATAGGGATCAATGACAGGCCGTTCTCATCTTCATCATCGTGGAGTACGATGGAGTCCCTCAAACGATCGGCGTACAGCGACATTTGTTGTCGATGGTAGTCCTCGCTGCGAGGATCGAAAGGAGGGACAACTGCGCTCTGCGGCGCGATCTCTCTCTCATTGGGGGCGCCGAGGTTGTTGTTGGAGTCGTTGGGGTTGTTGTTGTTGTTGTTATTGAACGAAGACATCTTGATGTGTACGTAGTATATACAAATGTGTGTGTGTGTGTGTGTGTGTGTGTGTGTGCGTTGTGGATGTTGTAGATGGTGATGACTGAGTGCTAAGCAGAGGTTTAACCATCACGTTGTTATTTTTTCCCTGGCAGCTGTCAAGACTGTCATTGTTTGACCATACAATAGCACTTCAAGTATAAAACAGCAACTTTACTCACCCTCGTAGCCCCTTATTATATAGTTGACAGCAGCTGTCAAGACTGTCACTGCTCGTTAGTCATTCAACCATACAATGGCACTTCAAGCATAAAATAGCAACTTTACTCACCCTCGCAGCTTATTATTACTGCTCGTTAGTCATTTAACCATAAAATGGCACTTTCAGTATAAAACAGCCACTTTACTCACCCTTATAGCTCCTTATCATGTAGTTAACAGCAGCTATCAAGATTATCACTGCTCTCGTACATTCAACCATACAGCGGCATTTCTCGCACAAAACAGCAATTCTAGTCACCCAGGTAGCCCAATAGCCTGCCAGCTTGAAGCTCACAAGTAGCCAGTTCTTCAATCCTACTTCCGAGCCCACAGACCAGAGCGTTGCTGTCTCTTTCAGTGTTTGGTCTCGTTCGGCTACCATCGTGCGTTGTCTGTTAGCTCATGCGCTGTCACGAATCAACGATATCACGACAAACCAATTTCAAAGACTCATCCGAATGTACCGACGGATGTTTCGATCGAAAACTTCCGGCAACCCGATGACACAAAAGGGGCGAATCCCGAGGAGTTTCGGTGGTTTCTCCCTTTGCTTTTTGCTCAGGCTTTGGAGCCATGCAACTAGCAGACCTTTCCAAAGCAGCTTCAGTCACGGCATCAAACATCGGCAGGGGCAACACAACGCCAATCGCACAAGTGTTCCGCGACCTGATTGATTTGGAAAACAAATCTTGCGAGCTCGTTGTTGGCTGTCATCTGGGCGAAGCGTTGAGATCAATATGAAGTAGCTGCTCGACAGAGACGTTGGGGAGAGAAGAGTTGTTGTGTATATAAACTTGATTGAAGCTTAAGTTTTAAGGTTATTTTAAAAGATATGTAGGTGGTGCGACAAGAGGAAGGTGGCGGAGTTGAGAAAGAGAAGTCACGAGGCCGCCATGAAAATCACGACGCTCCAGTACATGATGCGAGCGAGCCACAACGGAAGCAATGGATGTCACATCGACGAGTGTCTTGGTCAAATTGTTGGGTCATCGAGATATGTCCAGATTGACACGTCTATGTAGGCATATCATCGGACGGTACTTGTATCCCGTTTCACAAAAGCTCAACATTTTCTGGCCGCATCCTTCTCCCATTTCATGCAAATCGACATGTCCAGCGTCCCTTTCCACTGCAGTCTTCCCAGCACGACGGCGCTCGTTCAACCGCTTGCCCGAGTACTGCCCCTTTACCCTCATTGAATCTCTCAACGCCAATCACAGTGATGGTGACCTTGGCCTCTTTCTTCCTCTCGGGGCCTGGCCTTGTTCCCCGTGGATGGACCTGTTGCATCTGCAGCACTCGCAGCCATCGCCATGAGGCACGAGTAAGCAGATCCGGCACACACAGCAACATCCATGATTGGATCGATGGAGAGGAGGGTTATCGACCAGCTGCTCAATGCTGGGAAGCTGACTATGATTAGCTCGATAGAACGGCATTGGGAGTGAGGTTCTTACTATAAGCCCCGAGGGCTGGTTCACCAACGAAGAAACCTCGTCGGTTTCCGCCGGGGCGGGCGACGGAACAGCCTCTGCGGCGGCGGCTCGATTCTTCGCAATCAAGGCTTTCAGCTCGGCCAGGTTTTTAGCATCTTCGGCGGCCACCAAGTCATTGACCTTGGTGGTGAAGATCATATCCGCAGGAGCCAAGTGCATCGACGGCATCGGTGTGTCGAACTCGTAACCGTAACGAATCGACAGCTTCTGTTCGACACACCACTGGACATATCGAAGTCCCATAGCATCTTGGGTGTCGATGTGGTCCGAGTAGACTTTCTCTCGCATGTCCCATGCGACCTTGTCGACCCTTTCCAAAAGTCTTGGGCTGATCCGCTTGATCGCCTCAGTTCCCTTCTCGACCGTGGTCTGGTCCTCAAACTCAGCCCGACGATACTCTTCTCTGGCACAGGGGTATTCGGGCTTCTTAGCGGCCCGCAGGAGCACCTCCCTAGCAACGATCACGTTGGCAGACATGTTGAAAATGTGCGTTTGAGACTTTGATTGTTGTTTCGTGCCCGGTGTGCGGGTTATTATCTTGGAGTTGGTGGGTTGTGATAAAGAAGCCGTCCGAGTTGGACGCACTTTTCGACGGTGGTTGCCAGCTGGCACCCATTAATCATCCAACCTGCTTTTTACTCAGGGCAAACTTTGGCATCATCAGCTGGTAGAAGCCATTACCGAAGCCTACTAAATCGAGCCGAAGGAGTGGTTTCTTTTACACCTCACATCCTACAACACCACCACAACCACCATCACAGCCACAACGAGGATCTTCGAAGCCGAGGACACATAACCAACAACCACTTCCCCACTCGATTCTTCAGCATGGCGTCGTTTTGCAAGAACGCGAGGCCATTCGGGCATGTGTTTGGATGCCAATGCGACCCATGCTTGGTCTTCGCTGCCTGCGACTGCGCAGGTTGCTGGATGTCCAACCAGCAGGAAGTCCGGATCTAGTAAGATACTTCCGCCAAACTATGCGCATTGCCACTGCTTCCGTCTCGATAGTTAACAGTTTCCAATAGCGAGCATGGTAAGGACTTTGTGGCCTATATCGAAGGACTCGCGAAGCGCCTTGTTCTCGAGAACATGAACGACGATCAGCTTGCGGAACTGATATCCCTGGCTACCTACGCGTTCAAGGACTTTGCTGCCCAGAAGCAAAACCAGAACGCGTCTTCAAGGACCTAGAAGTGGTTAGAGAAGCCTTGCCTCTGTCTATTCCAGTAGCTAACGAGCAGCAGCAAACAAATCCCTGAAAGCACGATGGAGAGAGCATGGTCACAGTCGTGGATGTCATAGAAGGAAGAAGTTCGGACGGTTCGGTGATGTACCTAGTTGGCGCGTCAATCTGAAACCATCGCGTCATGAACCTTACGACACCTCCACAGCCCTCCACTCCCTTCCCCCAACATCAACCACATCCCCAACCCTCCCCTCAAACTCCACAGCCAGCAAACACGGCAGCACGCCCTCGCCCACCCTCACCAACCTCTTCCATTCACCGTCCTTCAACTCCCACCTCTCCGCTGTGATAGCATCGCCATCCTTCATCAGCCCCTGACAATACTGCCCCAGCCACACGACCGACCCGCGAAGCCCCTCACTCTCCACCTGCAGCACCACGGCTTTCCCACTAGGCTCGACGTCCCACCAAAGCTCGTCGTAGGCTGTTTCTTTTCCCGTGGAGGGGTTGATCATGCTTCCTTTCTCGAGAGTAGTGCCGTCGGGTTGTGGAATCATGTCGCCTTCGTCAGTTGCGTTTTCGGGATGGTTTGTCCGAGAGTCAATCCAATGTCGCCACTCTGAGTGCGTAATCTGTCCTCCCTTTCCATCATCGCGTTTCCATGAAGATGATGTCCCAGCAATGGCCCATTCGAGTTGATCTAGGGGGGTTTCTGTTCATCAGCGAGGTTCATCAGCAAATGGACGGACTCACCATCGGATTCACCAGCCGGTCGCAGGATACGAAGATCCACAAAACGACGTTCCGGGGATGTGACAACAATGGTCGACGTTGGCTCGCTGGCCTCATCGGGATGCCATTGGATATACTTTCTTATCGAGATGCTACCCATGTTGATGTGAGGTTCAAATTGTCAATGTAGTGGAGGCATGCGGCAGAATGTTGGAGGCATGCGGTCGAGATCGGAGAGGGGCAGGTTGAAGAGGGGTAAGGGGTAGATGATCGTGGGGTAAAGCGGCAAGCGGGTCAAAGAACACACAATACATCATGATCACAAGGCATGCTAATGTAACAACCGTTATGCGGTAGGGTTTCGGTATATTGTTCAACAGCTTGGGCAGAGGGCCAAGAACTCATTATCATCATCATTAATCACTAATCCGTCGAATATCTTCTGCTCTTCCCACACCAATCAATGGCACTCCATTCTCCGTCATGTGTGTAAATCCATATCGAACCCGTTGATCCTTCATCGACATTGTCAAATCTGTCGCATTCATTCGCCCAACATCCGATGGCATGTCAATGTATTTTGAGTCGCGAACCACCGTCGATGCGTAGCCAAGCACCTCTGGCCCATTGGCGAGGTGTGTGAAGAAGACACTAAGTACACTTCCGATGAAGAGGACGACGCCAGAGATGATATATGTGGCCATCCATGACCACGAAACAAAGTATAGTTCGACAGGGTGTTCAACGGCTGTAGCAACGGTAACGTTTGGTGAGAAGTTTGCGTCGGGTTTCGAGCTTCCACTAGGTATACTGCTAAAAGCCTGAGCGAGGATCAGATATGAATTGATCAGTTGTCCAAGTCGCACGTTCAAGTCTGTTTCGTTGATTGTGTTGATTCCAGACATGTCCCCTCCCAGGTTACTTTCATCGACGGAAGGGTTGATGATGTAGCTGAGTGAGAGGTCAGGCAACCATACGTTGACGCCATGTCTCGAGGCTAGAGGCAACTTGGCCGAAACGTAGTGAAAAATTTGAGCAAATGATAGTTGGGTGATGAGTTCGGTAGCGTGAGGTTTCTGAGATACTCGTTGTTCCACGACGGTACAGTTTTGGCGAGTTGATGTTGTTACTCTTGAGCAATTGACTTGTGACTCGATATACTTCTGGGAGACCTTGCATTTAGCACTGAGACAACCCTGATTTGTTCCTTTTCTGGCTTGGAACAGTAGTTGTGTCGGTCCAGCTTCGATATTGGTTTCGTTGGTGAATTGAGCCACAGTAGTCAATCGATCCCATGTTGTCCTATTCTCCTCAACCAGAGACACATTACTCCAGAGTGAATCAGCGAATCTGTCGAGTGCGATATTCCAAATAGCTGTAGCACCAGTATCATTCAATTGATGACCCTGCCATGTTCCATTGGCAACTCTTTTCTGTGGATAGCTCATACTGGCGTTGTTGAACACAACTTCCTTGGTAGTAGCATCCATGGTACAATCCAGCTCAAGGTAACTTGATTCGAGAGCAAATGTCGTGTTTCCGATGGAAATTTTGGTTACAGGAAGACCTGCAAGAGCAGAAAATCCCGTGTCATTAACCTTTTGCCATGCAGCTGTGGTTGTATCTTGCAACACTGGAATCTTGACATTTCCCCAAAGATCCATCGATTCAGCCTTGATTGAGTCTGGCGTGAGTAGTAGTGCATTATACATGAGATTGATCATATCGGTTGAGTCTCCTTGTGCTGCAGCACCAGCTCCCGCCGTGGCGGGCCAAGTTGCAAATTGTGATTTGGCGTCTGTATCGTAGTATAGGATTGTTGTTGGGACGCTGACACTGCTCAATCGTAATTCCAGCATGCGAAGTAAAGATTGAGCTCCGAGGGGAGAAAATGCCCAGACGAAAAGAAGGGAAGCGCCAAGAATGTTATAGGTGGATAGTTGTATTTGAGTGAGCACTGTTGAGCCCAACGTCCGACTTCCGAGTAATTGTTCGAGTGATCCCAAAGTGACGCCTTTTTCGAGTTTCCAACGGGCGATTTGATACATCAATCGACCCATGACGGATGCAAATACCATTGGAAATAATGTCGCAAGCTATCTAGTTAGCAAGCCCTATCTTCAATCAATCATCGTCACTTACAATGGTAATGGCATTTTGGTACTTTGCAAAGGTCTCATCGTTGTCTCGACCATTTGTCAACAGCACGGCAATGGCAAATCCAAGAAATGCAACCGAGAATAAAATGGTACAGAAATCTGTAATAAACGTTGCCACTCCAGTTTTCGACCTCGGAAATGCTGTTGCTTCACTGGCGGGAATCTCTTGTGATGAATGTAGTGTGGCATGTTTCAGACCATTATACTCGTACGGTCGCATTGGCGTGGAATCCAGACTCCGATCGTCAGATCCTAATTGTGATGGATGGAGGGACATTTCGTTGAATTGCGTGAAATCGACCGAAGGGCGAGAATCGTCCTGGGTTTCACCTCTTATGTACCAGAAATCTGATTCGGAATCCCACTTGGTTCGGTTGCCGAGCGCGTGTTACAAGATCCTTGACAAAGTCGGCGGCTATGAGGCTGGCGCGTAAGTTATCTGCCGAGCGGGTGGAAGAACATACGGGGATAGCTGGCATAAATTACCATCTTGTTCGCGGGATAAACCCCCGTACCCTAAGACTATTATCTATAAAGATAATATATCATTTTAGAGATTCGTTTAGGACTTACTTAGGGATTCAAGTCTAATATTCCCTTAGGCATAAGAGTTCCAATGCTCAGCGTGTACGGTGTTTTCTTCCACCCGCATGTCTGCGTACAAGGTTGTGGGCGCGTAGAGTGGATCTGCGTGCAGCATTGGTCTCGATAATCCTTGGCAATTGATGCGACACCACATTAACTTGGTTGGATGAGAGCGACTTGGACGAGAATAACTTGGACGTGAGTGACCTGACGAGAGTGACTTGGACGAGGGTGGGTTGACGAGATTGACGAAAGTGAGTTGACACGCGAACGTTGATGAGCGTAGACGAGCGTGGACGAGCGTGGACGAGCGTGGACGAGCGTAAATTGATGGAACGAGTTGATTAGCAGTGACAATAAGTCAAAGCAGGTCAAATGCCCGAATTGGTATACCATAATCCTTCCACTCATCAACAGTCACGTCGATATCTCCCGGCCGTATTCGCGTATCTTCAGGATCTTGGAGTTTCTTGTTCAACCCAAATTTCTTCAATCTTGGATCCTGAACGATTTCCCTTCCCGTTGTACAGAGAGCCCATCCATTATTTCGACTATCACTAGTTAACCAGTGACCAAGTGATTGTTTGCCCAGAAAAGCTTCTCCGTCCATTTGGTATGCAATATAGCTGGCGCCGACAATACGATATGATGATCCCACAGGTCTCAAAACCATTGGGGCGGTGATACCAAGAATGACAGCAACAACATCGCCGGGCTTGATGCTTTCTGGACCTTTTCCAATGTATCCTTCTTTGGTTGTGAAGATGGTTGGATCCCTTAAAGCTGCATCCCTAATCTTGTTTGATAGTCGTTCCAAGATTTGAAACATGAGTCTCTCTTCGTCTTCAAACTGTCGAGTTGCATCAAGTCCCAAACGACGACGTAAAATCTCCTTCAAATAAGAACGTTTGACGGTATCGTTTCGAGCTTCGCGAGCATCTCGATATCTTCCAGATAGAATAGCATCAAGAGCCTCAAACAAAACGCCGACAGTATCTGTGTCGACTCGTTCGCTGCGGGTAGACAATCTTCGAAACGGTCGTAAAAGGGATCCAATGGTTAAGTTTTCACCTTTCAATTCGGCCGTCAGGTTTCTGGCCAGTTGACGAAGCCAATCTGGTTTGAAGAATGCACCTGGTGTATCTCCCGGGTTGGAAATAATATTGGACCATTCCTTGACGGTGGAAATTATAGCAATCTTGACCCCAAAAGTTCTCAATGCTTCACCCACAAAAAAACATTGAGGTGTGAATCGTATGACGGTTTGAGAATTGGAAAAGTACTCGTGATAGTCTGGAGATAGTGGAACAGGCACCCAGGAGGGACTATGTTCCACATACGTTGCCCTGGATTCCATGCGACAGTATTTCAAAAGTCGTATATCACCTTTTTGAACCATTAATCGTTGAAGGTCTTCAAACACTTTTGCCGCTGGTTGAGAGTAATCGACTTTGATGTCCAAGGGTCCCAATAGACCGAGAATTCCGTAGAGTCGATCTCGAGGGTCAAAACATTGAAAGTAACGATGAGGTCCGAAAATCCACCCAAAAGACAGGCCATTCTTCGATAATCTCAAACAAAGAGATCTCGAAATGGACAGCAATTTTGGAAGTTCACCTTGTATACTCAAATCATTTTCCGATCGTCCTTGGAGTAACCTGGCAAAGGAATAAAATCCCGCACACAGGAAATCCCATGGCATTGTTTTATTACCACATAAAACAATGCCTTGAGAGGGATCCGGCATGAGTTGAACTTCCTGAATGACCCATAACCTGCTAAACCATGGTCTTGAGAGAAGTGCGAGAACATATTTGATGGAAGCCAAATCTAGGATCATCGTTTTACTATCGTGAGGATCCACAATGGCACTCAGGTCTTCCGGTACGGGTTCGGGAAAGATGATGGTTTTGTCTCGTTGAACGGTAACATGTTTTCCAATTCTCATGAGTATGTCCATGGCGCGAGCATCTCCAGCTTGTTGACGTCCAAGAAAGATGACAACATGAGATGCAGTTCGAAAGACTTGTCCCATTCGTAAGACTTGTAGATTTCGCTCGGGTATGTCTTTTTGGTTAATACATATGGCGTCAATCCATAAAGCTCGAGGGATATCCTTGTATCGGAGATGTCTGAGTGCTTCCTCGAGATTTCGAGTGATTTCTAGTCTGTCTTCTGTCCTAGTTTGTCGATCGACAACAATTGCTGAGCTAGTCAAGTCTGCACTACCCCATGCGTAGCTGAGGGCATGGTATTGTACGACGTTTTGATCGGAGAGATTGACGACATCGAGGTGAAGCTTAATATCGTCGCTAAATTCTCCCGGTAGAAGGAGCAAGAGTCTGGCCTCTTCAGGTTCAATCGGGATGTAAATGTATTGCTGTTGGGTTGGCATCTTGGGACGAAAATGTACGATTCGAGATTCTTGGTGTTCTTGAGTGCGACCGACAAGATATAAACTATAAAGCAGGCTGAAGGCGCAGTAGTTCACTGCCCCATTTTCAGCCGCAGAGGCCTCTAAATAATCCAATCAGCACGTTTTCAAGCCGATGCTTAAACCAAATTACAATAATGCCTGCTCACAGCTTTGGGCATGGTGTGTATGCCTGCATGGTGTAGAACCATGGATGCCAGAGGTATGTGTGGAAGCTGCCATGGTTCGTCGTATGTGTCTGGCGGCTCAGTGGCGAATGAATCGCCAGAGTACCATCGAACGATTTAGAAAGTAAAGCCGCGGCGTCATTGATCGCCCTGTAGTTCAAGCGTCTCGACATGATGCATTTCAGTCTTGAAGCTGTAGCAATGGGCTTGGAGGAAAGAATCCGACTTCATGTTGGCGGTTTGAACAAGAATTTGCGCTGACTCAGCAGTCAAGACTCTTCGAGGCAGCAAGGCTTTCCAAGGCAGGACCGAACCCCCATCGCGACTCCAATGTTCATCACTCCAACGTTCACGATACAAGATTGGTCTAAGTTTCACGCATACGAGGAAAATGTAGGATACTACAGACTAGTTACAAACTCCTGGTGTCAATCCGTTTGTGAAAGTCAAACCGTTGAACCTCCAAGACATCAGTCACACATCGCGATTCAACCAAGCCATCAACATCATGTACCACAAGATCAAGACGTTACGCTAGCGGATACACCCGAAGTTATCTGTCAACATCATGTGGCATTGCCTTAAACTTCATTTAACCTTCACCTGCTCACACATGCCAAACATTCACGACCAACATCTTCAGACAGTTCCTGTTAAACATAAATCATATTGTCTCTAGACTCAGGATCTATCCCGGTCCTCTTGTACAATCTGGATTACCAGACGTCTTTTGTATCCTATACTTTAACCGTCTTACCACCTCATCAACATGTAGCTCCTTGTTCATCTCCTTCATGTAACCTATTTTGGTCAATCCCCAAATGAAACGCTAATTTTGCCTTGAAAACAAATCTTCCCTTGCAACACGCTTGATACTGGATGTAGACTCAAACAAACGACAGCTCTCAATCAATGGATGAATCAGAGCCAAGAAAAGTAGTTTTGTACAGACAACTGTTGGTAGTTCCATGCGTAGCCTGGATGAATCTCTCTGATTGTTCCTTCGGGATGTTGACAATGCGATTCGCGTCGTTGGTGATGCACCGGATGTGTGTATCCTCGATGTTGACGTCGAGACCCCGCTCAAATGGCCCAACTTCCTCTCCTCTCTCGAACACCCCATGCCATTGGATCCAAATTATCCAAATCAGGATGTTGTCTTGCCCATTCTGTGATATAACTTCGTAATGCCATCCACCTTGGACATCTTTGATCCCTTGGTGTAACATCATCTGCCTCCTTCATATGTCCCTTTGCCAAAGCTTTTTCATCATCCCTCTCCAAATCTTCAACATCAATGTGACTTATCTTTGACAATTCATCATCAAAAGCTCGGGCTGTGGCGGGATACCCAAGTGATAGGTAATTGTACACTTGAGTGACAAATGAATCGTCAAACTCTTGCGCAATCTTTTCATCCCGATCAATGGCAACCTTTTCTCGTTGTAATCTCTCATCGATGCCATGTAACATGTGGATCCCTTTAGGTTGACCACTTCGACCTCGATGTTCGGCAGTTTTCAGACCGCCATTATGGTCAAGTTGAATCGGGGGCGTCCACAATGAGGCAGGTTCATCGCTGATTGACGCGGAACCGAGATGGCCGGGAGTACCCGGCGGTAGAGGAGTAGCCATCATCGGTGGGGCATGCAGGTCTGCAGGCACCAGATAACCCTCATTCGATCCGGTTCTGAAGCAATAACCTCTCCATAGCCCAGAACGACCGGATAGATCCCGGTGCTTCTCCTCAGCATATTGCTTCGAATAAGAATGATCCGGTTCGAGTTTGGTAAGTTTGGGTGACGGACACCTCCGAAACTTGAGATCCTTTCCAAGCATGGGAGGAGAAACGGCCTTTTGCCGATGCTGAACCTTTGTGGCGGGTGGCTTGTAACCCAAACCTCCAAATGGACGTCCAAACGGGCCGGCCTGTTTTCGAAAGCCGGTATCTGGAGGGATTTGGGAAGCTTTTGCAAATGGTACATGTACATCTGTGGGCCTACCGGTCGGGGCCGATGAAACGTATGGCATCGGAGATTCCCCAATCGGTCGAGATGTAGAAGGCGGTTGGATACCATCTTTTGTATGGTCCGTCTTGATCGTGTCAACCTGAACGAGGGGCATGAGAGATTCTCCAATGGGACCCTGTGGCCCCGGTAGCGACACCCTCCTGTCAACGGACGAGACTTGCTTATTGGTTGTTATCCACATCGGATCCGTCGTGGCTGGTAAGTCCATGTCGTCGAGATCCGAGTCTGTATGCATCACGACATCTTGGTGTGTGGATTGTGCGGGTTCGTGAGGCGGCTCATCCACCACCATTGCATCATGGGTCGATACGTCGGCTTTCGTTGTATCGTGGGTTTTGACCGCATCTTGATCCACCACCATTGCATCGTGGGCTTGATGTTGATCCTTGCCTTGATCCTGGTGATCCTTGCCTTGATCATCTGGGTGTTGTTGTTCGGCATGTTTTTGCATGTGTTGGTGCCACCAATTCAGACCTAAATCCGACGACTTCCGTCTTGCCCTCTGATTGTATGTGTCCTTGTGTGTGGGAGAAGTACTCTCGGATGAGCTATCGCTCCCGGAACTCTCACGAAAGTAGAAATGGTCAACTCCGCCTTCTAAACGATCCCGACCGTTGGGAAATGCGGCGAGTGCAACGGCTTGCATCTGTCGCTCCACCTCCTTGGCTGCCAACTCCAACAAATATTCTTGTACAGCTTCATCTTCGGTTTCTCGCCTCGTGGGTGGTTGAGGTCCAACGTGTTCGTCATCCCAACGCCGACGTCCTCGATGTTTGTAGGAGTAAATGTTTCGAATGTAGGGGGTGATGTCGGTCTTGTCAGATGGTCTAGTCGCGGGTCCCACGTCACCGACCCTTCTACTTCTTCTCGATGACTCGATCAATTGAGGCGCAAAGCGACGTCTTGGCCGTAGCTCTTCGGGCATCGGGGATGGTGTTCGCGGTGAAGGTTCGGGAGTCAATTCTGGATCTGGACCACCTCGTTGACGTTGTGATTGTTGGCCAGGGTATTTTTTGACGGATTCAAAGGTGGTTTCAATGGGTTCGGGGATAAACCGCCGGCGAGACGGCTCTGGTCTGGCCATGACGGAGAAGGGGATTTTGGTGCGTGACTGAGTTTTTGGTGTGTTGGCGCAGTTGGCGTAGTCGTCGCGTCGGCGCAGTTAACTTGTCTCTGTTGTCTTTGGAGGGCTGTCTCTGGAGGGGCAGAGGTGACAAAATAAATCCAGGTTTATTTGTGACGTGGAGAGAAAGGTAAAGAGGCGCTTGAAGCTCGGGACGTTGAAAACCAAGTGGGCGAGCTAAAGGTTATAGACCGATGATGCTCAACGGTCAACGGTCGATACAACGTCACAAGGACAATCCGAGAGACAGTAGATGAAGACGGACAAAACGAGAGGAGACCAAGACGAAGACGTCTAAAGATTGAAGATTGCGTGGGAGTTTGGAAGGGGAGAGGGCGGGGACTATCTCTATCCATGAATCCGTCTACGGCCGGGTTGGGCTAGTTTGTGAAGGCGGTCACAAGCTCGCCAACCACGACGGCCGGGCCACGGCCACTACTGCCACAGCGTTCACGGGTCCAGCCACAGGGGACCACACAGGGGACCACACAACCACACAAGGGATCACACAGGGGACCACACCACAAACAGCGCCCGTGGACGTTAGCAGGGCAGATGCAGGGCACAAAGCATAGCCCCAGGGCATCGGATGCCAACGATCAGGGCACCGGACACTCGTTACCGACCTGTTACCGGGCGTGGATGAACTGAGGTGAGGTATGAAGACATGCATAATCGGGCACGGGGGATTGGGGGTTGGGTGGGAGTCCCCGAGTCCCCTGTAAGTCCTTGAGAGTTCCTGTGAGTCCCCTGTGAGTCGCTGTGAGTTTCCAGTGAGGTCCCCTGGAAATAATATCAAAAAGTCCCCGGCATCCATGGAATCCATTGCCCGCTTTGCCCGCCGCGTCATAGTAAGATTAACACTTGGCATCGTGACCGTCCGTGACCGTGTTTATTTCTGTCTACTGTTTACGAGTCCGTCATCTCAGTGGGGTTCTTATCCATTCGGTGGCGTCGGTGCAGCGCTGGGAACGGCATCTGATGCAGGCTCTGGTGGGGTTAAGAAGGGGCCGCGAAGCAAGTACACGTATAGTGTCAATTACGGTAATCAGGGATCTCGCACTGTCTTGACGCGCTGGCTGGGGTGTCTTCCACCTATATCAGCGTGGGGTATCTGGGGTGAGTCAGAATGCACAGTCTTCATTCACTTTTGCGCACTATATAGACACCAACCTCATCATGACGACTATGATTGACCAATTCCGGGCGACAACAAGGCATCCGGCAAGACAATCCAAGAGACAAGGACAACGATCAAAGACATGAACCACTGAATCGAAGAGTTTTATTTGAAAACGGCCACTTTCGACATCGTCTCAAGCAAACTACACTCGAACAACATTGCGAACATCTCTGCAATCAATAGTCTGGACGTCCAAATCCCAAGGCCGGGTGCATCGTCAATGCTGTAGGTAAAACACCAAGACGGTGTACGTACCGGGACGAAGTACAACCTCCATCTTCATCTCACCCATCCATCCCACATGCCCGTGGTGGGTCTCTCAACCGCCGCACTAGCACCAACAGAGTTGAGAATCCTCCCCTGCATCTCCGGATCCCGAAATCGCCTGCCCGCCGCTGCTAGGGTATTCCCGCCGTCATGTTCCATGTTCTCTCTAGGTTCCGCTCACCGACAGTTTCTGCCACAAGTCCAGGTACAGTACGAGACGGTACCTCGAGCTACGACATCGATAGCTTCTCAGCTCCCACGGCCGGCTCCTGACGTGACCCTGGGGTCTATTGCGTCTGCTGCTGGTGGCAAGGAACCCGGAACCGCGGGTTATTGCTTCAACCTACGTTACGATGCATTGCCCTACGTTTCATTCTGACGAGACCGTTGGAACAAGCCACAAGTCGAAAGCGATACGAGTCAAGTCTACCACGAATAAACGAGCAATTCCATTACGAAAGAACGAGCAAGTCCATCACGAATACACAATACATGCACAAGACGCAGCACCAGACAAACCAAGGCACACGATCAAAATCGCAACACCGAGACTCCAGCATCAGAGGCTGCTACAACTCCACCGTCACTGCAGTAGAGAAGCGGCTACACCTCCACCCACCACGACCTCCAAGAACAAGGTGTGACAGGACACTGCCACTGCACATGCCGCCTTATCAAACTCGTCTCGAATCAGCATAGCTTCACTATCGCGGATGTCGACCTGCATTCCGCCCTCTTCTGTACCGGGCGTCTCCCACGCCCGGATTTCCATGTCCACATCCACTACGTCTGCAAGCTGCCACCCATTGCCGCAGCCACTCCAAATCCCACTCAAGAAGAGGGAACCCCCACTCGGTCATCACATCTTGCAACCAAATCGTAGGTGCCGATGCAGCCATGCTGATGGGACACGGTGGTGATGGCCGTAGTGCCGAGACTCTTTGTTCTCTCTCTTCCCTTTTGCTGTGAGTTCACACAGTGCTGACTTGTGCTTGTTATGCCTTATTATGTCCAGGTAAAGTAAAAAAGCTCGTACGTCTCTTGACGCCATCCTACCGGTTTCGCTTGTGACCTGCTTCCCCTTCTCACGAACCTCTTCCAATTCCACTGCCATCTTTAATGTAACGGTGAACACATCTCAGCTGATGATTGCATCAATCTCGTCGTCAAACCAACTTCCACACCTTATCCTATGTTACCATCTGTACACGTGGACACTATTCCCTGCGCAACCGCCCTGACCTTTGTATCCGAGAACGCAAGACCACCCTGACCTTTGTATGCATCCGAGAACGCAGGGTGAGAGAACGCAGGGGGGAACTCAGACTCAATTACTGTCCAGACCGCGTTTCCTGCAGCTAGCACACCGCCCACCCATAAATGACAGGACGATTGCTATTCATCCGTGGATAAGTAGGAACCATGTTTAATGGGGTGATATCCGATACATTGCTTCAATCTTTTGGCCTGGGCCATGAACCATTCCAGCTGAAACTCATCCGAGACCGGCTTCACTCACCGACGAATTTATTGCGGTGAGCGGCGGTGCAATGTGTCTGGGATTGCTTTTGATTAGAGTATCCTGAAATCTACATTCCTCTATCCATGACAAGCTTTCAGCTTTGACAACATGGAGCAGAAGCAAACTCAAATGGATCAGGATCTAATTCGAAGTCACCAAAAGATCTCCCCGCGCTTGATCCACCAGCCATGTGTCTTGATGTGGGGGAACGAGTCAACATCCGCAATTGATCTCTCCATACAACGCCGCTGTCACACTACACTTCCATTGTAGGTACTTGTGGAGGCTTCCATTACAGGTACACTTCCATTGCAGGTACACTTCCATTGCAGGTACACTTCCATTGCAGGTACACTTCCATTGCAGGTACACTTCCATTGCAGGTACTTGTCTTGTCGTCCAGTCAAAGGCTAAACGTTGGCCATCCTCAAAAAGCAATTTGAACTGCCCTTCACCTCTAGACACATCCACGACCATTTAGACTCATCCTAGAGAGCTTGTGACACACCAGATCCTTTTGATCTGCATGTAGGGATCTGGTCCTCGCGCCAAGAAACCCTTTGCTTCCGTGTGTCCATCCGAGACCCTGTGTGACACCCCGCACGACATTACACGTTATGCCTAGAGTTGTGTGACTGTCGGACTGCTTTTGTGAGACCTCTTCTGAAGCCAACTCATCTTGCTTGTGCTTGTACGGGCTGGACTTGTGGCTGCAGCTTGCTGTTGTGTTGATATACCAGAGCCACACTCTTGGTTATCGATGATATGGCGGAACCAATTGCAGATGTTGCAATTGATCCGGGTATGCTAACTTTGTGGCGGCTTGCAGACATTGCCGGGGGTATCGGCCAAGTGCAGGATGTCGATAGATATCGGGGTTCCATACATTTCAAGTCACCTCAAGCCAAGTGTATTGCGTGTGGTGGCGGCGCTTCGCTGTCAAACGATTGCTGGAAGCCGAGTTGGTCGCCATCCTCCGCTATGCTGATCGCCAGACGTCGCGGCTAGTGGCAGTGGAATCCAGCATCCCCGACAGCATCGAGATGTCGTGGGTCGTGAGCCAAGTCGACGCCGCCATGAAAATGCGCGTTTCGATGACTTCTGTGGTAGTAAGTCGAAATCACCAGCCTCTTGCCTTTCGCTTGATGATATCTGGTCTGTCTCGCTGAAGATGATGGCCGTCCTCGTTCATGACAACTGAAACGTCTCGTTCATGACGACTGATCTGTCCTTCATGACAACTGACCAGTCCTTCACGACAACTGACGTCCCGTTGACGAGAGTCATTCACACAATCAGAAAGTTCTCGTTCTTGTCCCTCAATCTTTGAACCCAACTTTGATCCAGGGAATCAAACTCATCAAGTCCCCAAATAGTGTGTAGTGTTTCGACGGCAGTCTCAAGAAAACCCCAAGGGCATGTTTGCAACAACAACTGAAATCTATCCAACACCCATTTTCTCATCCCAGACTCAGTAGCACTGGCACCAACCACAAAAGCTTGCCAAACTGTTGCCTTGAAGTTGGGATCATCAATCGGTACAAAGGATAGATCATGTATGATGGCAGCACATAGCTCCTCAACTGTTGTGGAAACAAGAAAAGAAGCAAGAGGTATGGCTTGAAGAATGTATAAGCAAGCGGCCAAGCGATGGGCGCTACCTACGTGAATTCGGCTTTCGATGGGAATATGTTGAAAACATGAAATGGTTCGAATAGTGCATGCCCAAGTATGGATTTCGATGGACAAGGCCTTCTCAATCAGTTCAGCTCCAGCTTGAGCAACCCATACTGCATCCGTGGTTTGGTGTGAAAGCTCTGTCGCTGAGAGAAGAATTTGAAGTACTTCTGGTGGACAACAAAAGTAGTTGTTTGCTGATGTACGTCCAAGAATCAAGAAAGCTCTAGCCGAGTGAAAATAAGAGTTTTCTGAAGATATAGACGGCTTGAATGCAGATGCCAGGATGTAGTAGCTGTAACTGTTAGCTTAGCTTGAGTAACCGAATATTGACTTACACAAAGCAATCAGACATGATATAGTCTCTCAAAACTGTACTTGTATCATCGACCACTCCTTGATCCAACAAAGCCATGATTCTTCCAGCACCTTCAAGATGAATCGTCCATGCATACTTGCCAGACTCAATCAAGTCAACATTGATAAAGAAAAGTACCACTGCAAGAATGACATCTCCACCCACTCCATCCATGTCGTTGAGAGCAGCGGATAACAGCCGCAGAGCCGCAGTCTTTGAGACAAGCGCGTCGATCAATGGTCGACGGGAGGCATCAGGGTTTTGTGGGGATGCCGCACGAGCAAGGTTTGCCATGTGAGCTGCAGATGTAGAAACTATAATGTGGAGAAGCAGGGGATGAGACCCTGATAGGGGAATAAGACTTCGGAAAGGATTACGATTCGGGAGATCATAGGAAACCAGCTCTGAACAGAGCCTAGAGGTAACTAGCTTGTCAGCGCAAGTGCTTGGCTTTGAGGGGTAACTTACAGTAAGAAAGGTAATGTCGATATGAATTATCTAAATCCTGGAAAATTGGGTCGACAAGAACACGAGGGGCGCAAATTTCTGACTGTTTTGTTCTTGTCATGGAGATGGTGTTGCTGGCTAACTTCCCACGGCTAGCAACCCCATGAGTCCATCGGTAAAGTTTTCCATATCCGAGGCATTCTTGCCCAGCTTTGATACATTTTCCACAATCGGGGTAAACTCGGTCACAAGTTATTCGACGTCGTCGACAATTATGACATGCTTTTGTTGGTCTCTCGGCTTTGTTGTCCATGTTGATATTTGACAGCCCATATCCGAGGTTCGAGCAAGGAGTAGACTTGTTCAAATGACGAGCCCGGATAGTCTCTCCATTCGTAGCGAAATCCAGATGCTATTATGAAGCAGTAGTTGGTTTGTCATTGACATTCAGGGCGTCCAGATTACAGATCCTCACAGTTGACGTCGGGATTCTGTGGTCGTAGATTCATCCCAGCCGATCGGAGATGTTACTTTGTCATCCCCTCAAGCTATTCCTAGAATGGCAGCCAAGACACAGAAAATCCACTTCAAAAAGGCCCTAAGCTTGACAGGAAGCCCAGGGTCAATCCAAGATGGCAAGTCTCCGTATTCCGCACCAAATTCGCCGTAATCATCGTACAGTCATGTCGTCTTTGACATGAAGACCGAAGAGATTTCAAGGGCAATATAAGCAACAGCCCGACCTAGAAATCCATTTCATCAGTGTCAACTCAAACAAGGAAGATTCATCAATATGACGCTTGACACGGAACACTCTGCCGGCGCTAGCCCAAGTAATTCGGTACTTGATGTTGAGGTTCTTGGTCGACAACGGCCACCAGTGTTTGGTTCACGATGGTCTGAGCTTGGATTCTGCTTCGCTTTGCTGGGGTCAATGTTCATGGCAGTAAGCAGTCCGGTCCACATGGTTTGTTGTCCACTCAACTAACACTGATAGGAATACTTCGTCAGTGGCTTCCTCATCATCTTACCACCTTTAGCCATTGAGCTCGTCATCCCGCAGTCGTCTCAGACATGGCCGTCAAGTGTATTTTCGCTCGTAACAGGCGCGTTCCTCCTCCCATTTGGTCGGTTGGGTGACATGTATGGTGGATACATGCTTTTCAACATCGGGTTGGTATGGTTCTTCGTCTGGTCTTTGATTGCAGGATTCAGCCAAAACTATATTATGCTCATCATCTGCCGAGCTCTTCAAGGGTTGGGATCAGCCGCATACCTCCCCGGTGGCGTCATGATCTTGGGCAAGATATATCGACCAGGCCCACGAAAAAATCTTGTCTTTTCGTTATACGGAGCATTTGCGCCACTTGGCTTCTTCATCGGCATCCTCATTGGTGGCATCAGTGCTGAGTCCTTGACTTGGAGATGGTTCTTTTGGCTTGGTTCAATCATCCTTGGAGTCATCGTGGTAGTCTCCTTATTGACAATCCCATTCGATTACCGAGATAAACGACCATACACCAGTATGGATTGGTGGGGATTTTCGACCATCGTTCCAGGGCTACTCTTGATCGTGTATGCCCTTACGGATAGTACACATGCCCCCAATGGATGGGCCACGCCATACATCATCGTCACTCTTGTTCTCGGAATCGCACTGCTCACTGCCGCTTGGTTCGTGGAAATGCGAATCGCCACCAACCCTTTACTACCGGCTGATCTATTCAAACCCAAGTATATGAAGAGATTGATGGTGGCACTGTTCTTCTCGTACGGGACGTTTGGACTCTTCCTCTTTTATGCCAGTTTCTATATGGAGCTGGTGTTGCACAAGTCGCCGTTGCTGACGGCCGTCTGGTTTATCCCCATGATTGTTGGTGGACTCATGATCGGCACCGTCGGTGGTTTAACTCTGCATCTTCTTCCGGGAAGAATTCTCTTGGCAATTTCGGGGACAGCAAACATGATTTGTGTACTTTTGTTCGCCATCATGCCGGAAAACCCGAACTATTGGGCGTACATCTTCCCTTCCATGGTTTGTGCAACCTTGGGTATCGACATCACCTTTACAGTTAGCAACGTTTTCTTCACCACGAACCTTCCTGGTCATCGTCAAGGCCTCGCTGGAGCATTGATCAACAGCCTATTATTCCTAGGCATCAGTTTCTTCCTCGGAATAGGCGACATTGTGGTAGGACAAACAACCCACCTCGGATTGCGAAAGAACTACCAGACTGCATTTTGGCTTGCTGTTGGTGTAAGCGGAGTTGCCTTGGTGATATATCCATTTCTCAAGATCGGTTCGGCTAAGAGCGATTTGACCATGGAAGAACGACAACAGATGGAAGCCGAGGCTGAGCAACAAGTAACGGAAGATCCGGAATCGAGAGTGGAATCAGTGGAACGTATCCCATCAAGAGCGGGACGAACGGAAGGATCGAAGTTGCCGGGATAATCAATACGAAACGTCGGCAGTTCCATCAAAATAGATATGCATCAGCAAGCATCAGCAAGCATCAGCAAGGAGTTTGGTTCAAGATTGAGGGGTTTATGAGAAAGGAGTTTGGAGGGAAGAGTTTTCAAGAGGGGGTCTTCCATAGGATGGTTCAGTCATGCATCAAAGATCAGGAAGGAGACATGTTTCAGATTTCATGCATTATGTAAGCCACGTTTTTCAGTCATGATGTTATCCCGACGACGAAAAGATCTTCTCCAGGATATTGACATGGGAGTTTCGTTGCCCTGCAATTCATGTCAAATTAATGACAAGTCGAATTCCTTTGTACGGTACGATCCATAGTGAAGCCATCTACGAATAGTGGGTACTCAAAAGCGATGCGACCGCCGCTAAAATCTGCAACGACAAGTACTGCATGCCAGCATTGGGAAATTCAGCAGACCACAAGTCTGTTGCAGTACTTCGTACTTCGTACTGTCAGTACAACGTGGCGTCGCAAGATGAGCAGGCCTCCCTTATCGCGACGTCTCAAATTGTCGCGGGAGTGGATGAGGTGCAGGTGGCTTTCCAAGATGAGGGTGTCGTGTCTGTGTTTGTTCAAGTCTTGATCATCTCCCGTGACGGCTGAGAACCCACACAAGCTGAATGACTGCTGAATGGATCACGATGAAACCATCAAGCATTGGTCCTTCATCGATCACGCGGTCCTGTCGACACCCTCACTATCTTTATCCAAAAGTAAGCCAGCATTCAAGGTCAGAAACTTCAATGAAGATGACCTATGAGAAACAACCAATGGGTCCATTGACAGGGGACTAAAACTTGGAAACGCTCGCCCGCAGTTGTAGCGGCAGTGGTAGTTTTGACGCCGCGTGTCTTAGCCTCCCTGGGACCCGGTGAGGCAGCCAAGAACATCTCCGATAGGTTTGGCGTCAGCTCTATACCAGTTCCGGGGCAGATTTGAGCATGGCTGCAAGGGGGGATGGAGGCTATTGGAGAGATAATTCTCAGAACGGTCATGGTGTTTATCTGGGGGAGAGTCCAAGATCCGGGGGAGATGGAAACAAGATACCAAAGATACCAAAGGAAATGAGGCCTCTGATACTGCTTGAATGGGGATGATAGGGGATTCTCCTTCAAGAGAGAGATTTTCCGGAACAGTTTCTTTTGAACCAACCAATAGCTGGGCAGGCTCTTGGTTGTTGGATGTCCATGAACGTGATCCTTGTCAACTAGCAAAAGACCCTGCTCGAACTAGAACCTTGTCATGAGCCAACAAGCTGGAACCAAAGTCATGGACTTGCAGAGAATCAGTCAAATACAGGCTTCTTCCAGCCACATCAAGCCGGTTATCAAAGTTGCATGTACCTACGAGGGACTATTTCAACACCAAAGTGACGCGATTTAAGACGACCTGCAGGACCCTTGTGGCTGATGAGTTCGTCGTCCGTCCGTGGTCTGTCGCATCGCCCACAAACTCGCCTACGACATCTCATTCTCGGCCGTCGACCCGAGGATTGTGGACCGTTACGTGCTTCTTGTGCTCCCTGTACCTGACAACAAAGAATCTTCGTGCGCTGTGCGTCCTTTCATCCTGCGGTACCTGTATCAGGTTACAAAAAGGAAACACCGGGGAACCTTGTGTAACTGGTATCCGGCGACAATCCTGTTTGCGATCAACTGGCGTGTTGACAGTCTGTGCTGGCATAACTTGATCTATCCCGTCTCCGAATCTATCGACCTCGATCTTTGTTTGTTTCCTGAACAATCAATCTTTCGTTAGATCCCACCTCATCTCGGTTACATCTCGATTTTGATATGTTCCCAACGGCCGGTCATTCCATCTTGGGACCTTATCTATTGTACGCCTCGTCGACTGGTTGCGGAGCGAGTCGGCAATCGCCATACAAAGTACCAACAACACCACCACAAGACTGCCACACACCACTACATCCACGCGACTCGAGGACATATTTTGGGTATTGACCCGTGACCATCACCCTGGAAATTCGCATTTACATATCATCTACACCCATCTCTTCATGTCTCGGCGTTGGCGAAGCTGGCTGAGCTATCTTCGTCCGGATATCCACAAACCTTTGACGCCAGGATCAAAAGAAAATTGAATACGAAGGCGCATTCCGCACAGTCCGAGGCGCGACCCAGCAAATACGCCAATGTCACTTCCAATTCCTTGCCGAACACACGGCAACGAAGCATCAATCGAAGCATCGACCGAAGCAACAAGAGACGTAGTGACAGACGGAGCATCCAGATCTAGCGACGGTGTGGTTCATCTTCTCTCACACAGCCACGACGATGCGCCATTCGATACCCTCTCCTCACCAGCCTCTTCGCCATTGACCACCAGCCCCGATTCGACGCCTTTTCTTTCCCTCGCCGATTTGAGCTTCACGCCGCTGAGCATTCTCGACGATTCGTGCGCCTCTGACGGCAGTGCTGGTGGTGTTGGAGGTGGAAGTGGAAGAAGATGTCACAGTGGCAGCAAGCCTACAGCGACACCTACAGCGACAGCCACAGCGACAACCACAGCGCCCATGCCCCATCCTTTAGGCATCATGACGTTGGGCGTCCGCGACATGGAGGCTCTGTGTACTCCTATCTCACCATCCACCTCTACCTCACGCGAAAGGGTTCAACGCGGTGATATTACAAAGTCAAAACCATGCGCAGATGGACTCGAACAGCATCAACAAAGTCAAGCCTGTTTAGGTGCTCGTTCAAACTCCAGATCTGACCCCCACGACGCATTCGCTTTCAGGGGCCAAGTGCCAGTATCAGAAGTATCATACCGCTGTAGCGCCACCGCCTTCGCCTCCGCCTCCCTGGAGCACGGCCACGGGCTTGGCCTCCATCTCGGTCGCACTAACAGCGTCAGTGTCCACGAAACAACTTTGACAACCTCTCCCTTGTCTGGATCGTCTTCATATGCTCCCCCTCTACAATCCTTACCATCCGCTGGGGATCCTCTTTCTTTCCAATCCGGCAGCATTCACAGCCTTCTACCCAAAACTCAGCTCGCTTCCCCACAACCGAAACCCATCATCCGTACCGTTACCGACTGCGACGCCCTAGCCATCAAGCATCCCACCCCTGATCTGAACACGCGATCAGGAGCCTACGCTGGCAACATCGCTCAACTCGAGGCTACGGCCGAGCGATTATCCCTGACCAGCTCGATAGATGATGCTATTAGAGACTTGCACGGCGAACTGAAGCGGAGCGACAGTCGACGCTCTTCCCTTCTGGCAGCCAATCTCAAAGCACCCTCTTCAACCGACGACAACAGCAGTGCAGTCTGCCAGTTGAAGCGACATCTCTCTACATCTTCCTCTATCGTCTCGACTAACATCGCTGCGAGACACGGTGGCTATTCACCTGCTGCCTTTGTCAAATCGCCAACCGATTCTTTGACCAGTCGTCTACGATCCAACTCGAAAAACTCGGCCGGTCGTCCAGACCTAGATCTCGAATCTATTCTCTCCCGACACGGTCCCGGAAAGGCTTCCACTCGTAGTGTACGATCTTCCAAGATGACACTCGCCGAGATTTCCGAATCGGCACCCATCGCCCTCACTCAAGATGTCCTCGACAAAGCCGACTCGGTACCTCGTCCTCGGTCTAGAGATGATGAACTTTTCCTACCCACCGAACTTCGAGACGCCAACATCCCCTCTACCGACGTCTTCCATAATATGATGGGTGATGATTCCTTCATGAATCATAGCCATGTCAGCTCCGCATCACCAAACGCAAGCGAACAACTTCTCCCCGAAACCCATCACAGGCCAGGCAGCTCTGGCTCTATAAATACATTTCAACAGTCTCAAGATGCTTTTGCGGACTTTGATGGTGTACACTGGGAACCTGTCCCTGGCGACGATCCAGATGGATATGCTCCTCCGGAACCCAAACCTAAGCCACGAATGCCGACATCCAGAACCCGACCACAGAGCTACATGGATCCCGAATCAGGTCAACAGATGCTCTATTATCCTGCTCGCGTACCTGCAATGCTCAACCTTCCACCAAAATTATCCAACAAACCAAAGGCTTCCGATAGGCAAAATCGACGTTCGCAGGTCCTCAGTGCTATGATGGACAAACAACAGTCTCGATTAGACAAGCCGGAAGTACAAGACAACACCCGAGACTCTTGGTTACCGGATCCCCTTGCTGGTCAAAGGAATTCGTTTGCTGCCTTGTCATCGGATGAGCTTAATATGGACCTAGGATTACGGGCTGTTCCAGACGCAATTCCAGATGAACCAGTACCTCAAGTCGAAGAGCCAGAGGCTGAAACCCTACGACGGCCTCAACGATTATCTCGAATGGACCCAGAGAATCGCAAATCTCGAATGTTACGAGGAGACTTACCTCCTCAACTAAGAGCTAGTGCTTACTTTGACATTCCCGCTTCTACAGCTCCAGAGATTGAAGTCAAAGATGGATCAGCTATGAGGACTTTGGACAGTATTCTTGATGCATCTGCCAACGCTCCGGTCACCGCATTTACAGATCACAACTTTGCTGGAAAGCTCGGCCATGAAATATACGGCAAGGAGAAGAAGCGTGCGTCAATGGCACCTTCGACATTATTACGACCAACGTCCAAAGAAAAGGAACCAAAGAAGAGGTCGTCTTTTATGTGGTTGGGCAAACGTAGTAGCCACGAAAAAGATCGACATTCCCAGTCAGATCATGGTCTTGGTCCCGTCAACGCCGATACCCACGCTGCAGAGACACAAGGGCTAGCCCATAGCGACGACGACGAAGACATTATGCGTCCTGATGAGCATGAGCTGGATGAAGCGGAACACGAAGGGTCAGATGAGAACGATGGATTTCAAGGACCCCCCACGACGCTACTGGCAGAACTTCAACTTCGAAAGCAGCAACAAAAAGAACGCACCCAACGACAATATCCCGATGGAATGCACGCAACCCTCCTGGAGATGGATGCCGTGCTAGCGAATCAGCAAGAGAAGAGAAAGGATAAGCGTGTCAACTTGGCTTGGGAAGACGAAAACGTTCACCTCGAACGCAACGAGTCCGACGACGAGGATGTGCCTCTCGCAATTCTTGCCGCGAGGAATCAGGGAGCCCAGAACGTCATGGATCTACAACGTCCTATGGGATTGATGGAACGCCGTGAAATTGAAGACAACGAACCGCTCAGTCATCGCCGAGCTCGATTACACGGCGAAGATCCTCTAGCTCTAATGGTCAAACGCCCAAGCATGATGAACCTATCATCTTACGGCCAACCTCTACCGTCACCCAACTCAAGATCAGATATGCATGACCCCGAAGAAGAGGGAGAAACCCTCGCCGAGAGGAAACGTCGTCTTGCCGCCAAAGACGAAGCCGAGAACCCTCTGCCCAAGGCCCGTCCGGTTAGCAGCCACTTCTCAGCCGAGCTTCTCAGCCAGTTCGGCGACCTGGACAAAAAGGAGGACGACAAGGAGAACAAGGCCCCAGAAGTCGTCGAGGAGGAAACCCTAGGTCAGCGTCGTCGGCGACTCCAAGCTGAACGTGAAGCTCGAGAACGCGAAATGAACTTCAACGCAGCCCCCCGAACCATGAACATGGCCAGCGTCCTCTCCGCGCATCCCCGGAAAGACATGGATATCCGCGCCCAGGCCGACCGACAACGCCTTGCCGAAGCGTCGCGCGCCAAGCAAGACCGTGACGCCAAGATGGCCGCCATCCGGAATCAGATGCCGACGACCCTCATCCCTCCCAACCTCACCCGCTCTGGTGGGTTCCATAGCGGCGTCTTCAACGACGGCACCGGTGGCGCAGGGCCTCTCGCCGCACGATCCTCTCCGGCTCTCAACACACAAGTCTTTAACCCGGATCCTCGCGCCAGCACCGTCTTTAGTACCTACGGAGCTGCTGTTCAACATCCCGCCTACGCCTCCGTCGGCAACCTCAACGCCCCTCCACCCTACCCCGGCGTTAACCCAAATCCTTACGGCGGTGTCGCGATGGGCGTCTATGGCGGTGGAGGCTTACAGGTTCCCGTCAACGGAGGGTCAATGGACCGTGTTGAGCAGTGGCGGCAAGGTGTGAGGCCGCTGTAAAGAAATCGAATACGTATCATGCATTTCCAAGCATAGCATGGAGATTATAGAAGCAGCATCATGGGGGCGACGGTTCAGGAAGCATAGCATTGTGGAGATTCCTAGGAAGCATCATGGAGAGCGATGGATACAGACGCAACTTTACCTTGGGTTCAAGCCCGGCATGGCATGGCGCGGGTGTCGTCATCTTGAATATTATAGCCTTTAATGGATTGAGCGAGCGGCATTGTTTGGTAACTGGTGTAGAGATAGCTGGTATGTGGAATGACGACGAATTTCTACAATACAAGTACTGTCACAGAAATTGTGCCTTCAAGGGTATGGTTGTTTTTCACAGCAATAGCCAGTTCGACACTTTGGTACAGAGTCTCTTGGTACTACATCCTGAACCACTGAAGCAACGTCACATCATCTTTAGGTGAAGCCTTCCACAGTCATCTTGGTGAAGTCGTACAGTAAGGTCATCCACAGTCCTCTCTGCGAAGTCGTCCACAGTCACTCCAAGAGGTCGTCCAAAGTCCACAGTCAATTGTACGTCAAATCATCTGAGGTATCAATTTTATATTGCAAAACCCGTCTACGATACCAACGCCAAAGCCCATTTCAGTCAACCAACTCATTTCCGCTTCGCAAACGATCCTGCCACCTTCTGTAGCTTGCTCGGCGGTGCAGCCTCAACATCACTCTCCTCATCCTCACCCATTGATTCATCCACGTCGTCGTGATCGACCTCGTCTTCGTCCAATGACTCCTCGGCCGCATCGTTATCGTCATCTTCCGCTGCGGACACATCATCCTCGTCGTCGGAGTCACCAACAAAGCCATTGGTGATGGGGACATCATCGTCCGAGTCATCGTCGGGATTCCGCCTCCGCTGAACAGGAATGCGGTCGTCGCCTTCAACATAGATAACATCATCGTCTTCGTCTTCGCTGTCCTCGTCATGGTGACCACGGCCCCCTCCACGCTGCATCTTCCTCCGCAGATCCATTTGACCCTCGAGCATGTCCAGCTTTCCCTTGAGAGCGAGTAGGCTTCCCAAGCCCTTGGCGCGCTCGGCCAGAACCTTCTGCAGGCCGTTGAGGCTGTGAATGACCTTGGGCTGCGAGGCCAGGGAGCCACCGTGGGCGACGAGGGTCCATTGCACCCAGGTCATGAGGTTGCCGGCGCGACCGGGGCGGCGGTATAGGCGGGCGGCGAGCTTGGAGAGAAGGGTGCCGGCCAGGCTGCTATCGAGGCGCTCGATGGTGTTACGGATGGTGATGAGATCGGTGGTGTGCAGGCAGGACTCGAGGAGGTCAACGTCGTCGGTGCGGAGAGCTTGGGAGAGAACGGTTGTGAGGGATTGGTGAGAGGGAGGGTCTATGTCGTTTCGGGCCGGTAGTGTCACAACCTGGCTGGTTCCTGAAGGGTTGAGCAGAGAGGGAACGTCAATGGCTTCGTTCTCGGCGCGTAACAGCTCTCCAAAGGTGGGAGAAGCAGCATCGTCTGAGTCGGCGTCGTCGTGAGGGGAGGACTTTATGGGTGAAGGCAATCCGTTAAGCTGGACTAGAGACTCGGTCTTTACGAGAGCTGAAGCGGGGTGTGAAGGGTCCTTGACCTCGTCGTCGCTTGCATCGGCGTCCGACGCGTCGTCGTCGCTTTCGGCGTCGGAGGAAATGTCTATCGTTTCCACATTGGACTTTTGGAGGGCGTCGGGGCCAGCCACGGAGGCTCGAGACTCGTCAATGGTAGCCTTGTTGGGAATCTTTGCGCTCGGCTTGACGAACGGGGCCGCAAGCTTGGAGGGAGCTTTTCGCTTCGTTGACGTGGTCATGATGAGGGTGAGTTGTGGGTATGCGCAAATTCGAGACGTATCAGCAACAAGCCTTCTTTGGGAATGCGACAAAATTGGGAGTGTTTTCGTAACAGTCAAGTATAGAGAACCTCAACTGTATCAACGCCGAGTTGGTGGGAAAATTTCACGGTCTTTCGTAAAGGTGGGCGAACTTTTTTTTGGGTAGGACGCTTGGTGGTTCAGTCTTCCCCACATCAAGGGGGGAGAGTGATGACATAATCATAGATAAGGCCACGTGATAGCTCACATGGTGATTGCAGTCGCATGGGTGGGGCGTCGATCAAGGAGGTAAAGCGCCTCGGCCTCCGTGATCGCCCTTGATTGGTGAGGGATGTTCAAATGATCCGTGCATTCGTCAGTTGTGACAGTGAACTATGTCTACCTGAGTAGGTAGCGCATCGTTTTGAATGCTAGGCAGGTAGAGAATATGAGATCAGGCCGAGGAGTACTCATTCGATTTACCTTTTGACCGGCTTGATAGACATTCACCTGTTGCTTCACACGCAGTGCGCGCAGTCACCTGACTATGTGTCTTGACATCTAGCCGTATCTGAACTAGCGTATTTTCACCCCGCTCCTTGCATGTCTCCTCGATTGAACGATCAATCCTGTAATGCGATCACAGATTCCCAGTGGATGTTGCACTCCACCAACAGTGAAAACAAGGATGTTAAAATAAGATGTTAAAATAAGAATGTTAAAATAAGAGATAACACGCTGCTTTATTAAAATAAACCTTGGGTATCATAAAACGTGTCCTATGTTAGCGCAAAGTCTATCTCTGATGTAGATAAATAAGTGCCCCCTCGGATGAAGTTTGTTGCTCTTCTTAACACAACCGCTTACAACTGGCGCCTCATTTGCACAGCCACATACCTGCAACTCACCTCCTTCAAGCCCATGTTCTCATGCATTCACCAACTTCCACCGCGACAAAAGAAATCTAGTGTCAAGGCATCAAACAGATCTACGTAAGCTTGAGAACACTCCCTTGCCTTCAAATTCTCTGTCTCAACAGCCAATAACCAGCAATCACATCCCACCCACCCCAACCTCATCCTCCCCAGCCTCACGCCTCTCCCCCACCCAGCACCAACGCCACTCCCACACACGGACCACCCTCGCCTCGCACCAGCAACTCGGCCAACTAAATTTTTTTGTTCCCTGCGGTCTTCCGTGCCCCGTTAAAGGCAAGTCAACGGCTCAGCGGAGTTTCCCTTCTTCTCTCATAAATACCAGCGCGCCTCCGACCGGGCAAAATTCACTGACGTGCACGCGCTTTTTCCCCCCCTTTGAACCAAAAAAAAAAAATAAAAGGTGCACCTCCGCTTCCAGCAAATAGCAGTCCATCGCAAAACCCGCAACCGCGACCTGCACCACCTTGCACCTGCCCCGACCAACCACGGCGCTTTGGCGATCTTGTCTACCACTTTGGCGACCAACACCAACTCAACACCAACACCAACACCAATCACCACCAAAAATCATCGCGACTCTTGACTTCTCTTCTTTGCGACTTTTCCATTTGACTTTGGGATTCTAATCATATTAATTCATCTCGTCAATCTCGTCTTCGACCACGGACTCTTGCCTCGACTCACTCGACTTTCTCCAGTTGTCGGCGTCATTCTGACACCTTCATCTCGCGACCTCCCTCGATCGACTTCGAATCAAACCCTCGCGCAGTCCTTCCACACTTCTACTTTCACTTCACTTCCGTCGCACCAACGCGCAACGCTCCCGCCCGTCTCGATCCCGAAGTACGACAAGGCCCTTCTTGCTTTGCGCCACTCGCCTTCCGTGTCATTTCACTTGCCGTCGCTGCGCAATTGATCAAGTGCTGCCACCTGCATAAAAAGCCACGACCCCCTCATCAGTCGCGTCGCAATTTCATCCACTTTACACCTTCACTCTCGCATCAGCACCATTTGCGAGCGCATTTCACAGCGTCACTGTATGTCGCGCCGCGCTCGCTGAGCAAACACAACTACTGCGCCTTTCGCCAACCGTCAAGATGGCGTCGCCTGGCCCCGACACCACCGTGTTGGATCCCAAGTCGCGCGACTCGGTATTGGAAAAAGAGCAGCCTGAAATCAACGGGTAAGTTTCTCTCCCCTGCCTTCGTCCTGCCTTGGCCTGCCCTTGGCCTGCTCTTGTTTTTCATGTTTGCGTCTGCGTTTGCACCCGCACATCCTTGCGCGTTTGCGCTGCATCTTCCCGCATCTACCAACCAGATGCTAACGCGACTGCCTACAGCCACAATCCCCCGGTAGATTCCAAGGTCGCCAACGTCGAGCCTGAAACGCCCACGGTCAACGGGAGTGGGAAGTCAGAGGAGCATGCAGTTTCCAACGGAGTTTCCAAGGATGTGGAGATGGAAAATGGGGACGAGATCAAAACCGCTCCATCACCAAAGGACGATGCGCCCCCAAAGGAAGACGAGTCTGTAAAGCCAGATGCGAAGACGGTCGAGTCGAAGCCAGAATCCACCGAGTCAGAGTCGCAAAAGCCGACGATTGACACAAAGCTCGAATCGAACGAGGACTTGAAGGAAGAGGTCAAGGCAGAGGTCGAGGCAAACCTTGTTCCGGAGTCAAAGTCGGCGACACTCGAGTCAAGACCAAAGACGGAAGAGCTTCCAGTCTCTGACGATGTAGAAATGTCGGGTGTTACACCTGCAAACGGCATCGTCAAGCCTACAGACTCAACAATCGATGACACTGACGCAAAAGCTGCCGTCCCTGAAAAGGAACTTGACTCGGAAATGACTGATCAACCTGCTGAGCCCATCACCAACGGAGAAGTCAACGGCACGGATTCCCTTTCATCTACAACTGCGTCGGCACCCGTCGAACCCACATCATCCGCACCTGCACCACCAGCTGGCGAGGATGATTTGCAACCTGCTAGTCTTTCTCAACTAGCCATTGAACCCAACGAAGTTGAAGAACCCGTCACCAAGCCATCTATCGAAGTGTCCATGGAGGATGCGCCAGACCCCATTCCGAGTGTCAAGGTCGCTCGAGAACGCGAAGATGATACCACGGACGAGCCTGCGCCGAAACGAGCCAAGACTGAACCTAGAGAGGACGAAACCATGGCACCAGCCCCCCAAGCGACGTCAGCCCCAGCCGAACTCCCTTTGCAAGAGTTGGATCGTCTTGGTCGATTACCACGATGGAACGATGAAGAATTCAGCGCCCAACGCCTCACCCCGCATCAACGTCGTGAGATTAGAAAAGTGCTAGGACGGGTGAAGAAGACCAAGCAAGGCGGCCACTTCAAAGATTCGGTTCAGAGACTCTGGCCAGGTCTCTGGGACAGTTATGTCGCCAAGATTTCAAATCCCACCGACCTAGGAAAGATTGATCGGACCATGCGTGATACCCCCGAGGGATACAGTTACACCACGATGAATGATTTCAAAAAGGATCTTTCGCTCATGTACGAAAACACGGCCCTCTTCAACGGTACTGACCACGACGTCACAAAGGCAGCGTACGGCTCCATCCGTTCCATTTGGGATGATGTCCTCACCATTCCCCAAGAAGAGATTTCCAAACCGAAGCCTGCGCCGAAACACAAGCCTCCTCGTGAGTCACGCGCCGTCGTCGCTCCTGAACCTGCGCCCAGAAAGCCAGTTGCCGCCAATCCGAGTGTTCCCGTCGAAAAGCCCGTCGTCAAGCCACAGGCGTCCACTCCCGAGCATATCCCTGATCATCGACGTGCTTCGACTGCGACAGAAGGCGATCGGCCAAAGCGGACGGTGCGCGCCCCGAAACCAAAGGACATTGACTATTCAACCAAGCCGTCTCGTAAAAAGATGAAGCCCGAATTGCAGTTCTGCGAGGAGGTGCTCGGCGAGCTCATGCATCCCAAACACGCCATCATCAACGAATGGTTCCTAGAAGCGGTAGATGCCGAAGGTCTCGCCATTCCTCACTACTACTCCGTCATCAAGAAGCCCATGGATTTGGGCAAGGTTTACCGAATGCTGGCCGCTGGCGAAATTACAAGTCTCAAGGACTTTGATAAGACTGTGAAGCTCATCTTTAGCAATTGCTACGCCTTCAACGGCACACCAGACCAGGGGAACGTTGTGGCTCTCGTAGCTGCGCAGTTGGAGAACCTTTACGTTAAGCAGATGAAGGATAAGGATGCTTGGTTGATCAGACATGCCAAGGCCAATGCTCCTCGCGCCGTTTCCAACGCTAGTGACGATGAAGACGAAGATGAGGAGGAGGAGGAGGTCGAGGAGTCTGCTCCCAGTGCCGAGCAACTAAGTCAGATCAAAACGCTGGAAGTTAGGCTCGCACAGGAAACCTCCAAGCTCAACGCGCTCTTCCTAGAAGACTCCATCAATGCTGGTTTGGTGGCGGTACAGCAGGACATTTTGACATCGGTGCAACAAGGACTTCTCAAGGCCAAGCAAAGCCTGGCTGAATCACGTCAAAAGCATGAAAAGTCCAACAAGAAGACGAGCAAGCCGAGCAAGTCCAAGTCGTCTGGTGCAGCTGTGTCTCGCAAGGCTTCTGGAAGTGCGGCGCATCCTAAAAAGTCTGGCGGAAGCAAAAAGGCGGCTACCAAGAAGTCGCTCACTTCTGTGGAAAAGGAGATGATTGCTTCCGCAATAAACGATCTCGGTGACCCTCACATCATGAAAGCTATCGACATCATCAAACGCGATACCGGACAGCTGGTAAGTTCCCATGTTCCAACAACCACGGTTCGGGTTGCTAACTTGACTAGGAAAATACCGACGGCGAATTGGAATTGGAGATTGACCAACTTAGCATTGGTGCCCTGCTTCAGCTGTGGGAAGTCTGTAAAAAGGCCATTCCATCCTTTGGTAAGGATTCATCTGCAGCTTCCGCGTCTCCAGAAGTTCACAGGGCGGCACCGGCCAAACAGGGAGCCAAGTCAGCAGCCAAGCCCAAGAAGAATAAGCCTATGAGTGCTCGTGAACAAGAGGAACGCATTGCACAACTTCGGGGTTTGCGAAACCTGTATAAACCAGGACAAGGACCTGAAGATGGACCAGGTGTCACACAGGCACCAACTCCAACTGCCGAGGAGTCAAGTGATGATTCCGATTCTGAGGAGGAATAAGCACCGACGTTCGCCTAATAAAGTGCGTTTCACTTGGTTGTGGGTCTTGGTGGGAGTCATGCGTCTATACCCGCCACGTTTATGTTGGCTTTTTTGCTTGGTGCTTGCCGAGCTGAACACTCTCAAGTAATGCATTCGTCGATATCTTGATACGTCGAATCTTGGTATCTGTCAACGCGGTTTAAGTCGTTCCGATGCAGCAAGCCAAATACTACCTCGTTGATTGTGGGCTGCCTTATTGCGGGTTCCTTCGATTGCGGGTGTCTTGACTGCGGGCCACCCTGAATGCGAGATGATGAGTGCTTGCGACTTGCTCATAACCAGCGAGATTGCAACCACATAGGTCCAGCGTTGAACCTAGCATCCATTTACCAAGCCACTGGCCATGATAATTGGACATGGTTCAGATGTGAAGCAAGTAGCTAAGGTGGTCGCGGAGAGGAGAAAGTCGACATTAGATAGGGAGAGTGATTGTTGAGGAGGTGAGGTTGAGGAATATGCCGCATTTGCTTCATTACCAACGTCTTACTTACGCAATGCCTCTATACATAAGTACTTGGTGTAAGAATAAATGTATCATAACACTCTCTTCCGATGGTGATGCTGGTGGTGAATCCGGTTGGTGATGGTCATCGGCTGTAGACTCCCGTGACGAGTGATTGTGACGTCCTAACATTCAAGCAGTGTCGTCAATTGCGATGCCAGCTTGCAGGTTGAAGTACTGGAGATTAAATAGCGGGATGCAAATTCGTCCGAGTCGACGCCGCTGGCGAGGCCAGGTTTGAAAGTCAGTTCAGGTGGTTCGCCGTTCAGGCCGAATGTTGGGTCGGGCAGATATCTCTTGCAAGACAATGCTGGCGCTTGCCTTAATGGAACTGATTCTCTTGGACGTAGAGTAATACGAGGTTGCTTGAAAGCGGAACCCACGGATGTATCGATTGATTCGAAAGTTGGAATAGTCCAGAACGCTGATGCCATTGTGGAATTGGAGGTGAGTGACATGGGTCTTGAAGTTGCGAGAGACAAAGCAGCCCAAGACCAGCAGTGACGCAATCTCGACATGAAAGGAATGCAATGATTCAGTCCATGCAAAGCAGAAGTGTGAGTTGTTCACGGCAACTTCCACGTCTTGCAAGGACTAATTTGGCCATCCGATACCGGGACATGCAAATCAATCCGCGTCATATCTTCTTGGATGTACAGCGAAGCCGAGGTACTCAACCGTGAACAATGGACAGGCGGCAAGGCAAAGTGAGCACATCCTCGTCGTCTTTGTTCATCGCTGAGGGGAAAAGCTTAGCCAGGCAGCGACGTGGCGGGGCAGCGACGCTCCTTCTGCAGGCATTTTCGTGAGAAGGCGAGGAAGCGAAGAAACAGGGAATTGAAAAGTAAGGGGGGAAAGAGAACCGATAGAGAATGGGAATATGAATGGGATTGGGAATGGAGGTGAAAGATTGCGGTGGAAACGTGGTACAGTTGAGTTGTAGGTGGGAAGTTGGAGGTGGTGGTGGGATGTGCTGGCAGGAGGCAAAAATTTGTGTGAGCTCGGCTGGGTATTTGTTAGCGGTAGGTTTACCCTGCACCTTAACTTACCATGATTGGAATTTACAAATCATCAGTACATTCGCAATTGCCATTCAAATCTACAGATATTAAAATGTAAATGGAATTTTCTATACTGTCTAGTTAATCTTCGATAGAAGCAGGTACCGCAATTTCACACATCCGCAGATGTAGGCACCGGAACCTTCCTCCTCAACCTCGCACAAATCTCTACATAATCATCCTCATCCTCCGCTGTAATCTCACCATGCCTCACAAGAAAGTCAATCATGACATTACATACATTTGGCTTGAATTCTCCAGCCACCATTCGCTTCCTCACTTCATTCGTCCCCATCAGCACAAACTCTTCCACCTCGTCATCCCCAGGCTGCGGTATCAGGTCCGTCATGTCCAAATCATACACGTAGAGCACTTCCGAGTGGAAGAGTGATGTGCGCGGGTTCCGATTTGCTAGAGTAATGACTCCGGTGGCTTTGATGCGCGATGAGACGACGGCGGGAGGTAGACTGGCTTCCTCCGTCGATTCGGCGAGAATGCAGTCAAGAGGAGAGTCGGTGGCTTTGACACCGCCCGCAACGGTGCTGTCGAGAAGGCCGGGGTATGTGAAAAGATTACGGTTCCGTCGTGCAACCCAGATCTTTAGGCCATCTTGATCGCGAACGTAACCTGTCAGGTGAGCTCCTCTTGTGGCGATCCCAAACAATGGCCCGGCGAAGCGTTCAATCTGAACAAATTCTCGTGCTCCAAGAACTTGAAAATACTCGCTATGCGTCTTGTGCAGAATGGAAAAAATATCGCCATCAATGGCAGAGTTGATAGCTTCTTGGAACGCAGCATTGGCGTGCTTCGTTAGGGTTGAGCCAGCAGGAGGCGAGGACAGAGTAACACTCTGCTGGGTGTGGTCGATGGTGAAAGTTAAAGGCCATGGCATCCGGTTCACGGTGTCAGGAAGGATGTAGCCATGGGGACGAGGGTCGGGAGAGAGAAAGAGGCGATAGTAGGGGGAGAAGTCTTGTTCAAAGTTCAATGGGACACTAAGATGGTTAGCATTGAGACGAGATTAAGATGTAGTGATAAGAAGTAGTGGTGAGAAATAAGTGATTGAGCTTACTTGTCAACTAGGGTGATGAGGTCGAGCAACGACGGAGACGACCGTGAGGAAGCCATGGTAGAGGTCGTTCGTGATTCGTCCGTGAGTCGTCCGTGAGTTATTCGTGAGTCGTCCGTGAGTCGTCCGTACCTCGATTATTTTGAGTCCGAGTAGCTCGGACTGGGCATAACAAACTCGGGGACTTTTGACGACGCTACATAGTAGGAATATTGAATAAGCGAATATGCATGCAGTATTTCAATAAGGTAACCAGGGTGATGCGGGGTTGCAATGCGTACGATCCGTATATAAGTAAGTAGCTTCTTCCACTTGTTCGACGTCGACGGTGTTGGGTTTCGACGAAGGATATCTTAACATTAGCACAATCAATACTTACAAAATGGAGATTCTCAGCCTTATCCTTGAAGACTACGTCGCTCAAGGACAAGACACTGACAACAAATTACTCGGGGCTGCGTTTATTCTCTCCAACAAAGATGGCAAGTTGCGGATTGTTAATCAAAATCACGTAACGCTAACACTTACTAGAAATCATTTATTCTGGCTCCGCAGGTCGCATTGGGTTCGCGACCGACTCGAAGGCTTTCGATATAGGGTCATTCACCTGGTTTGCCTCCATGACCAAGTTGATGACTACCACCTGTCTTATGCAACTTGTTGAAGCTGGCCGCATTGGTCTTGATGATGATCTTCAAGATCTTATCCCCGAATTTCAGAACGTACAAATTCTTCGTGGAATCGACCAGGATGAAAAGCCCATTCTCGAGGCTAATGAGAAGGCCATCACTTTGCGGTAAGTGAAGAAGATGCGTGTAGTAACGAGGCTAGACGCTAACATATTAGGCATCTCCTCACTCATACAGTCGGCATGGCATATGACCTTGCTGACCCGGATCTCATGAAATGGTCCAAATCCATCGGTCGTACCATGACTTGTCTTGACTGGGATCGAGAGAGCTTTGATGTACCCATAAAGTTTGCCCCGGGTGAAGGTTGGCAGTACGGCACAGCCCTAGACTGGGCCGGCCTGGTTCTAGAGAAAGTCACTGGTCAAAAGTTGGGTGCGTACATGCAGGAACACATTTTTGATCCTCTAGGACTTCAGGAGACTGGTTTCTGGCCTGAGAAAATCCCACAGACGGTCGACCGAACCATAGAGTATTCATATCGAAATGGCGAAAAACTCGTGGCTGGTCCGTCAATCACACCTAAAGAGCATACCATGGAAAGTGGAGGAGCCGGCTTGTTTTCCACGGCTCGAGACTATGCCAACTTTCAGCGAGGATTTCTCAAAGGAGAGTTGTTGAAAGAAGAGACGATGAAACAAATGTTTACGCCTCAACTCAACGACAAGCAGAGTGAGATGCAGGAGAAGACATCGTACCACTCTGGAGTTCAGGCTGGCTTTGCGCCCGAGTTTCCCACGGGACTTAAGCTCAACCATGGCCTCGGTGGTGTACTTAACATGGAAGATGTTCCTGGAAAGAGGCGCAAGGGAAGTCTGATGTGGAGTGGCATGTGTAATAGCCATTGGGTAAGTGTCCTGCAAAGGGTCATCTGCGATTTTGCTAACACCGCACTGTACAGTGGATTGATCGTGAGACTGGTATTGCAGGCTGTTTGGTGGTCAATGTTCTACCGCATGGCGATCCGGTGACGATCAAGTTATATAATGATCTCGAGAGGGCAGTCTACCGCCTTGTGTGAATGGACATTGATTCGTCTACCAGTACTTCGTACGCATTGGCTTCCATTGCTCGTCTAGTCAGGTTCGTTTGTACTGGCCTATAATCGTGGTCTAGTCAGGTTCGTCTGTTCTGGTCATGGGGTCGCCTAGCCAAACTCGTCTGTACTGGTCATGGCTCGTCTATCCAAGCTCGCCTGTACTGCCTTCATCGATCGTCGGGCCACGTAAATTGTTCGTGGGTATATTCTCGTCTATCCAAATAATTCGTCTGTACTCATGGCCTCTAATGTATTTTCCAAAACTCGTCTGCATCGTGCTCGATAGTCTAGTGCCAATTTCTGGTTTGCTGTTAGGTCGCCTCCTCCGACAACTTCGACGTCCGTCTCCTCTAATCGATCAAGTTCTTGCATGACTTTATGTTGAATAATGGCGGCCGTTTGTTGTAGATATTCTTGACCCTCCTCACTGACGTGCCCACTGAAGAAGTTGTCCTGTCGAGCTTGTTCTGCCGCTGCCCCTTGCAGATTGTTGTCAATTGGGATGAGTTGCGATTGTTGTTCGGCCGGTGCAAGTGTACAAAAGATATCCCACACCATATCACTTTGTACATGCTGAAATGCGCCTATCAACTTGGTAGAACTTGATAGTTGAAGTGCTTGTTTTGATCGGCCAAGTAATGAACTGGGGTGATTGATTGGTCGTAAAGAGATGTAGTACTCCTCTGAAGCAGCCGGCGTGCTTTGCCTCTTACGTACGTGGATATAATCGTTGTGTAGTTGATCCATCTCGGGAAGCATAAACCCATAACCGAGGAGAAGTTCGGCGTTGGTCTTCATGCTGTAGTTGTTGAAGACTTGCTCACCAGGGTGGTATTCTTTCGCAACCTTGAGCTCGCAATTTTTGCCTCCCTTATCGAGTTCCCAGTTGATCTCAGTGGTCATGTCGTGGTTTCCAATGTCGAAGAGAGGCAAAAGGACAGAAAAATCATCAATGCCGACACCAACAGGAAGGGTATCTTGCTCTTCCTGGGAAAGGACAAGGCTTGGTCGAAAACTGCGACTGGAAAAGATACAGTATGCCCACTGATACAATTTCAAGGATAGTTGCTGTAGTAGAGTCTGGTCCCAGTCGAAGAGAAGTTTGACAGCTGCCTTGTACTCCGTTTTGACATCTCCTCTAATCTTTTCAACGCCCACTTCCACGTTGGTGCCCTCCAAAAGCTCTGCTTCGTCCGATGGCCAGAATGGCGCCAGAGCCCATGTTTCGTAGTGATTCGGTTGCGGAAGAGCTTGGATATAAGGCCACCAAAAGGACTTTTCTCCCAAAAGGTACTGCTGGATAAGGAAGAATCGACCGACGACGTGAGGAGGTGACTGTGCGAGGAATGTCTGAGGGAAGCTCGATGTATCACTCTGGCCAACAACGTTGAGATATGATAAAATCAACGTCGTAGGTAGACTGACAATAGGCTCGAATGACTTGGTTGAGGCTGCGTTTTGTTTGACCCGGAATGAGAGGCCAGTTTGAGGATCCTGGTAGATTTCGATGGAAGGATGAAGGCGAGCATCATGTTTGTTGGCCCAGGAAAGCAATGTTGATATGCGCCGAGGCAAATCCATGGTTCAGCGGAAGCCTCCCTTCCAGCGAATCTTGGTAGCGTCTCTTAAAGTCCGTCGTCCAAGGTGATGATGTTGGGAGGGAGGATGTTGCAAGGATGTTGTAGGAGGAGAGTTGTTGTAGTAGGACCCCGCCAAGTGGGGGAAGGTACTACACCACAGCTCGGTCACTTTGCTTCACCACCAAATTTTTGCTTTAGATCTTGTGATTGAATCAAATACTTTGATAAATTACAAGCTTAAGTCTCCTTACTTCCATTATTTCTCCAATTCATTCATCTACGTCTTGTACACATTCGTGTCACTAGGGCATCCCCAACCGCTTCACAAAAGAAAACAAAATTGGCGTCATCCCCACGTGAACGACGCGTTAAGCGTGACGCGCTCTGAAAGTACAACTTACGAACATCATCACGACTCCACGAGAGACATCGCCTCAACAGCTCCAGCATGGAAAAGAACAAATTCCAGTCCGTCGGGACATGGAAGCGCTACAAGCTAGGTCAAGCTCAATTTACTGATTGGCTGAAGCAAACGGCAGACAAGGTGCGCCCAAAAAATGACGCGAACGCGAAGTCTGCAGATGGAAGAGTCCATCTCAATCAGCTAGAAGGCCTCGCCAAAGACATTGCGAACGGCTACAAACCCGAAGACATTCCATACACGCCCATTGTAGTTCTTCGAGATGTCGTCGATTTGCGGAAACAATCGTCCAAGTTTTACGCCAGAGTTGCCAATAGCTCTGGCGACGAAGACATCAAGGCGGGGAATAAGTCGCATGAACACGCCATCAAGATTCTCGATAGGGTATTGAAGACGCTTGAAAATGCCGTCGCGTCTGTCAAACATACCTTTCAAGACACGAACAAAGATCAAGACACCATCGCCAACATGTTTGAGCTGTTGCACGTACAGACACCCAAGGAAGAAACTGTATCAGACGAAGAAGACGTGATGGAGATTGTCAAAAGCAAGTCGAAGCGAACCAAAAAGGGCAAGAAACCAAGAAAGACTCCCAAGAAACAAGTCGTCAAGACGCCAAAAGATGCCGAGACGGATTGGATCGATAGAATGGCATGGGTGGAAGATGATAACTACCACGAAGATGATGAGTTCGACTGCTACATGCTCATCTATTGCTTCTTTGTCGATTTCAACACGCTGCGAGACTACATTGCTGAGCGATGGTGCGATTACTTCTTCGACAATTCCATCAACTCTAAAACAATGGCCGTCATTCACAATGCTGCTTGTGAACTCTTCTATCACATGGAGGCTGATCTCCTTTGGGAGCTCAAGATGAATGGGTCCTCGGACATGGGCCACTACGAGACCATGATGTCAATGCTCTTCATTGACTACGGCATCGAACACGTCGATTACGAAGAAAAAGGCGACATGTCACCAGAACAGCTCAACGAAAAGATCTGGACAAAAGAGGCTGACTGGGTTGCCTTTTCATCCTACGCTGCGGTCGAAAAGATGCTCTCAAACTGCCCCCCTGGGAAGACGCCTATGGTCCCACGGTCGCAACGACGTGCACCCAAGTACGGGGCTACCTCCTGGACAGAGTTTGGGGACTTTCACACAGCTTGCGCAATGGAGTTGTACCTCGAAACCGCCGAGATCAAGGCTCTCAAGAAGAATGAGCAAGAACCGCCTGTGATACCCGCGGAACCCGAGCTGATTCTTGACTTTCAACACGTCCTGAGAGTAGGCGCCTATCCTTCCAGCGTCATCTTCTCCCTCCAGCTTTTCTTGGATATGCGTCACATTATGGAGGAAAAGGTAGAGGATGCCTTCAATTTACTACAACAAAGCGGACAAGATGCGGCTAGGAAGCTGCAAAGGTTCATCGACAATGCGCCACGCGATGATCACCGGAAATGGATCAAGGCCCAACTCAAGGCGGTGCAACGTTATATCCTCGAAGACTTCATGTACACAGACAAAAAGGCAAGGCTGAAGCATCACGGTATCGATGAAGACCCTGAACAATTCTCCCTGCTAAAGACAGATCCTGTTTGGTCAGGTCTCCTCGATTTTCGAACCCAACTAATTCTCGTCGAAACGGGTTTCAATGGACTTCATCAGATTCCTGGGTTCCTTCGAACCGTGGGGTTGTATCATTTCATGCGTCAACGCGACGAGTCTCTACCACGGTGGTCCATCATGGATCACTTCATCGAGTTGCACCCCGTCAAAGCACTATGGGACGAGCTTCTACAACAAGATCGAACCATCGCCGCAGTTCTCAAGAATGACCAACGTCAAAAGCAACTGATACAATGGGCGGTCCTCGTACTACCCATCGACATTGTGCAATTTTTCCTTTACCGCTATGGCGACGAGCACTCAGATATCATATCCCGCAAGAACCGCAGCATGGAGTATGTACTCAACCTGAAAGAATACATCGAGAGAAAGCAATCACGCACCATAAAGGATGTCATGGCGAATCCTGTACCGGACATGTTGCTTTACGAAGGGATTAAGAAGACTAGCCAACCCATGCAGCACTTGGAAGTCTTACGTGTGCTTGCAAAAATGACCGACCATTTGGTGGACACGGTGTTTAAGATGGATTATATGGAATTGGTCGAGCAGTGTAGGGTCGTGTGTGCGGCATTTCAACAAGGGTTGGATAGTCGGGGGTTTACAGACAATTTTACGGAACTAGGGGAGAGAGATGATGCGGAGGACATTGTAGGAACATCTCTGAGAGTTGCTATTGGAAACGTGGTTTAGGCTCCTTTTTGTAACTGGATGTCTAAATATACGTATACCGTCTCCTAGCTACCACTTGCGTATCATGGTAGTTGCCCTCGATATTGACTAAACTATAGTTATATCTTATCAAACCCCAATTTACTCACTTGCCGATTATCCTCTACTAAACAATTATGCACGAAAATGTGGAACAAAGAACGACGTGCTTCGGACCTATCCGAGTCTGGGTAGGCCAATGTATTCTTCAAATGATGCACCATTAGCACCTTGACCGCCAAGGCCAGTACCTCTGGGTATTGGTTTCCTGCTGCATGCCATCGGACCGAGTTCTCCCATGCACGTAAAGCTCTGTGAGCGTGTATGTGAGCATCATCTTCGAGATCATCAGGATCGCAGTCGAACGCTGAAGGAGTGAGCAACGCGGGTTGATAAGCGCTTTGGGTTAGAACGTACCGGCGGGAAACTCGAGGCTGGGGATCCGGATGCAGAGGTTGAGAAAGGAGCGACCCTCAGTTATACCTTCGTTCTTAGCGACGAGGATGGCCTGCTCAGCATATTGACTTTGGTAGGGCATTGTGTATCGATAAGTGGTGATAGCTGCGGTGATTGTAGGCACTTTATATGGTTGTACTACAGGCGTGAAGGATGTGTTGAATGTCAATGAGGCTACCCAGGTGTGAGTTGGGCTTATGTATCTAGTTCCGTACTCCTCTGGAGGAGTGACTGGCTGTTTGTACCGGCTGTGAAATAGATGCGTAGGTGGTGACGAGATGCAGTTAGCAAACAGGGCATCACAATGTGCTTCGGCTGCTTTGTGTATCACGGCTTGAGTCAAGGATGTAATTGAGTCACAGTCTGGAATACTTGACGAGTTGGTCTATATTGCCTGGGTTCCGATGCACCCGCTACTTATAGTCTCTATATCTTTTGGACCCCCATCTTTTTCAGCTCAGAAAGCTCCAGTAGGCGATCATGCAAAAATTTATAGAAAATGATATCCTCCCTCGCTTGAGGGGGTATCTTATCGATGGTGCGTTTCAAGGTGCGCAACACTAACAGCATGGCCGTCAGCTCCAATATCTCGTGGTCGCCAAGATGTCCAGCTACATGCCATTTTATACGCGCTCTCCATGCATCAGCTTCCATGTAAGCAAGATCGAAAAGCATCCTGAAGTCTGTGCCTGGTGAAAACGCTACGAGGGTTAGCTACAGTAGTTGAGAGGAGTAGGAGCTGTAGGATACGCACGGCCAGTGTAATTGACGTTGGGGATCCGGATACAGTAGTTTAGAAAACCAACGCTATCGTCAATAGTCGCTTTTTGGTCGACTATGATGCCCTGTGGGGGATATACACCGTGTGGGATATACATTGTGTTGTTGCTTATGGTAAGGGATGTTTGTGTTGCTTGTGTTGAAGGTATTGTTCATATAGACTAGATTTCTGTCATGGGAGTAGACTTGAGTGGGGTAGTCTACCAGAGGGGCTGTAGGGGGTCTTTGTAGTTGCGCATTGTTGATGTGACTGACTGTTTGTAGTAATTCTGATGTAGATGGTAGGTAGTATCTAGATACAAACATACAAACACCGCGCTTGTGCTTCGCGGTGCATCACGGCTTCACGGAGCAGTGGATGTAACACACACTTGCCGTTGAGTCACGGTCGTTCCTTTGACGAGTTTGCTACGTCTCACTGGCTGTAAATGCTATATGGGTGATCCTTGGAAGGAGAGGCAAGGCTGAAGAAACGGTGAAGCCATCACCAGCAAGCCTTACCACTCGCCACCACCATCAACATCAGCAACCCCCTCTTCGCCATCAGTATTCACCATCAGAACCTCATTCCTCAGTAATATCATCCAACCTCTTCGTCCAGCCCTTTTCCTTCCCTCCCCACCGACACACTCGCCATCCCCGCCACGCTCAACGCATCACCCTTCTCAGCATGAACCCCCACTATCAGCATATCCCACACACTCAAATCCAACTCTCCAGCCTCGAATCTCACCAATAGCCTGCGATGCGTCTCCTCCGAGTCTCCCACTATACCTCTCAGTAAGCTCTCGGGACGGTGGCAGTATAACACCTACACGCATTGCCCATGGCCTCCCTGGCCGCCTCGTAAAATCGCGCTTGTTTCCATTGGTGGCTCTGCTTAGCCCTCCATGCGAGCAAGCTAGCACGTTGGATGGTGAGGGCGGTACAGGCTCTCCAGGCCTCCATATGGAATGGTTCGCGGGATAGGCGGTCGGTCATGGCGAGGGCCCAGGAATGGGCGAGGGAGCCGACGAGGGAGTCGATGGCGTGGTCATCTAGGGAGTCGCCATTTGCTGGGATGTTAGTCTGAGTATGTATGGAGATAGATGAGAGCCGAAGTTACCGGGCCAGGTGATGAAGGGGATGCAGAGGGAGACGTTGAGTTCTCCTGCTGCCGGGTCAAGGTGGTTCTCGTACACGATGATTTTGGAGGACATTGTAGGTGATATATTGATGATGTGTCGATGCTGGGCTGCGTCTCGGTTCAGGTATAATGATGGTAGCAGAAGTCTTTTGCTATGGTCCCGGATGAGGCGTCGAAATCGTGAATGATGATGACTAGTAGTGTTCTTCGGAGCACCGGAGTCGACGTTGTGAAAGGCGGTTAATGTAGCAAGTGAGATTCTTCAGAATATCTTGGAGAGTAGCCAAGACCTTCCGTCTCACGAGATGGCAACCTATGTGTTAAAAAGCTTCTTTGAGGTTGAGAGACGGCAACTCGCAGAAGACAAGCTTCTTGAAGCAATAAGACGGAGAAAGCAATGCAAACGTTGTTTGATAGTCAAGCATCGAACAAGGCAATCAACACCTCTTACAACTCCAACAATACTAACACCATCAACATGCCAAACGTCTACCAAACACCTTTCAAACTACTCAACGTCCCCTCCCTCATGCCCAGGCCGAACCGGATCCAGAACCTCATACGGAGAGAGTAAGAAGATGGAGATAAATGACAAGAGGGCAAGACAAGGACATTTCTAGGCAGGCAGGGATGAGGATGGTGATGGTGAAGCGGATACCCCCAGTGTGACCGTCCTCAGTACAAAGGCGGCCATAGGGGACATGGTCGTGGTGATGGAAGTAGGGCGTCGACTCGAGGTTATTCAGCAGGGGTTTCAAGGTGCTCCGTCTTCGAGCGTAGTGCGACGTCGATGGAGACAAGTCCAGATCCTAAGAGATCAAAAATTGTATCAGGTGCTTGAGGTGTTAGTTGATGATTGTACCGAGTGCTTAAGTCGTCGTTAGTTGACGATGAGGCTCGAATGTCCAACAAGAAATGATACCACTATGATAGATAAGCTTGCAATATAACTGTCATAAATGTAAGACCCAACGCGAGATGCAAGAAACCTATATGCAAAAATCACAACCACCACCTAGACGGACTTGCTGTCAATGAAACTCAGCCTCTACCCTTCCATACCTCACCCCATCCACCTTGAGCTCAAAGCCCAACCCAGCACTATCCACAATCATCTCCAGCGTAAAGTCGAGGTTATCAAACTCGACGCCTCTCGTCGTCGTCAACCGCGTAAACAAGCTCCTCGGCACGGCGTTGAGGTCCGTCGTCAGTGTACATACGTGGATGAGATCTCGCGTGTATGCCACTGGTGGTTCGTCGGCGTCACAAGCGATGAGATCGTCCGTCACAATGAGGGATTGCCCGGGTCGGAAGTTTCGCGTGTAGTGAAAGGCAATGGGTGATAGGGGAGAGAGGGCCTCACCCTGCTGCGTGTTAGAACTGGTTACATCGGTGACCGTTGATGGGAGAAACGTACCTTTGCAATATGCCATTGCATCCTATCGGAAACCATCCATCGCTCCCACAAAGGAGACCAGTATCGTTCACTGACGGAATGTTTCTCCTCGTCGTATACTGTCGCGTATGATGTGCCGTAGTGCATCCTCGACTTCCTCGAAATGACCATGTTACCTTCTAATCCTCGAAGAACTGCACCTCGCACCACAGCAGTCCACGCGTACACCGGTTGCATGACCTCGATGGATCCCGTTTCGATAATTGCGTTTGTGTTTGCGTGGGTTGGCCGCTCGCTATACGGAGGAGGAGCCGCACTGGTGAAATGAGCCTTCAGTCGACGATAGAGATAATCGCTTTGGCCAAAGCCTCCAACTAGAACGATGCCGGATACGATACCGCCCTTGGATCGGAGGCCCTCGACTTGACCTTGAACGAGATCACAGACTTCCTTGACAACCGGCTCAAAGATGTCCTTGACCTGATCGGCCGCCATGACCAAGAAACCCGAGTCGAGGCCAGCCTCTTCATCATCCGGAAGTCCAGGAAACCTAAAACGTCAGCAGGGTCTTCGGGAAGGTTATGGGGTCAACTTACGGTACATTGACCTCTTGATGCTCATCCTCGTTAAAGTTGCGCTTGACAAACTCTTCAAAGTAGCGAAGTCCCATTTGCCACGTCTTTCCCTTTTTAAGTTTCATCTCATCGAATCGACTCTGTCCCAAGCGCCCCCGAACATGCTCTTCGAAGCGATAGTTAAGAAAGGCACTTCCGCAGAGGCCACCAGTACCCACAGCTGATTCCTCTACTCGCAGTGGCTTTAAGGACATGATTTGGTAGGCAATCAGACTGTATATGTTAGTAGAGCTTCACTTCATGGCAGTGGACGGAAGAAACATACTCGACAGTGCCTCCACCTGCATCGCAGACGATAAAGTTGTCACCCACGTTGAGATGATTTGGTTGAATGGCCTTAAGAGTATACACCGCGGCAGCTTCGGGCTCACTAATCATTTGAATCTCGGATTTACTTCCCATTCCAGCTCGCTCAGCAGCTTGAAGCGTCGTATTCTTGGCGGCATCGCTCCACACGGCCGGGCAAGTCAAGACGAACTCGACCTTTGTAGACGCCATGAAGGATTCGCCATAGCGACGAGTCAAGGTATCCATTGTATGCTTGTAAATCTGTGTCAGGTAATCGCTCACGGCGTCGACAACATTCTTGTTGAAGCGTTTGAGCTGTGCGGCCGTGTCCAGTGGGCTCACGTAGAATGGTAGTTTTTGGGATCGATCAAGGAAGAGCTTGATGCAGCGTAGACGAGATTCCTCGGGCTTGAATTGAAATCCCCATCTGGCTGTTGGCTCCGAGTTGGGAGGGGCGTTGGGTGGAAAGTCGTAGGCGATTTCGGTTGGGACCTTGTCCGAGGTGATGCCATTTCCGCCGGGCCACGTCTTGATGATTTCAATGTCATCGGGATTGGTGGTGTAGACGGCAGCGACCCTGTGTTGTTAGCATCTGATCACAAGTATTCCTTTGAAGACCAACGTCACCGAGATCAACATCGGTCTCAAGCGCGTTAATCAACATCACTCACCCTGAAAAGGTAGTCCCAAAATCCACACCCACAATCAGTCGGTCGCTAATGGGAGGCTGTTCCCCCGGAGGTTCTCTAACTGGTCCATTAATGGCTTCGGTGAGCTCGGGGGTGTATAACTGGTGAAGTAGTTCCGGCTCTCCTGATTGCGCCGACTAGTGCTGGAGCGAACCGGGAGGTTGAGGTTCATGATCAATGGTGTCTCGTGTGTCGTCTCACGCCGCATAAGCTGCTACCATGGTTTTCCACCAAGTTTCTGAGAAGCAATGGTCCGAGTAAAGAGGAGCCAGAAGTCCACCGCGTCTCCAAAGTGAGATGAGTCTTGAGATGATGTACGAGAAGCGCTGATGGTTGACGTCTCACTGAGTCGACATTGCGCTTCGTCTTATTGAGGCAGCCTTGGCAGCACCCGCTATCGGCCCGTGTCCGTTGACTCGCCTGCAAGAGATGGGTCAAGATGAAGCCAGTCAACAACAGTGTCGTGGTAGCTTCGTTGTTGCGTCCGTGTCTTTCTGAGCCCTTTCGGCGATCCTTCTGTTGCCTAAGAGTAGCCTGCTCAGCCTTCCCATCCATGCTAGGGTCGTCCGAAAGGCAGGTCATCTTCGTCGAGTCAGCTCACGTGACCATCATTCCACCACTAACAGATGGTTATAACGCCTACAGCAAGACTGTCAAGTACATCTCGATTATAATATTTCAATTCGTTATTCCAGTGCGATAAAGTTTATTTACATAGGTAAGGTATCCAGTGAGGTGACATTGACCTCCGTACCATGCCATCCCCCCTGCTTATTAGGTAGCATTAAATCAGCGCCTCGACAAGACTCAACCTCACGATCTAGACTAGACGATGAATCTGCGCCTCTTTCGATAGGACCATCAACATTCTTCAATCATACGTCTCTCCTCTTTCTAAACGCCACCAATATCCTCATGGCATGTTACAAATCATCATCTCATCTCACAAACTCCTCCAAAAGTGGCACCACAAGAAGTGTTTGTACTGACCATTGTCAAACGAGATTGATTATGTACCGTAGTCGGCCATTATATTTCAAACTATTCAGTCCGGCATCCTGGCCTTGGACTCCCATCTAAACGCATAAAGAGACTGATAATATGTTCGCTGATTTTTTTACAATATTCAACATAATCAAAGCTTGGACAATACCTCCCTTCCTCAACACCGGAGGAGTCCTGTTTGACCATTTTTTGCAATAAAATAGAAAACAAGGTTGATCATGGTCAACCCAGACACCATTTACTCCTTCCTGTCCTCTTGTATAACAAATGAAAAGATGGTTCAGTAAAGTGCGATGTTCGCTTTCGGCATCTCGTAGTTGCGCTTCGCCTGTCTCGGTCTATATGGGGTATTTGATACTCAAGGCGTCTCAAAACTCGAATGAAAGAATAACAAAAGAGATAAATGATCAGATCAAGGCGAGGATGTAAGCTCGCCAAGTCGCTGATTCGAATGAAAAAAATCCGAGTCAATAATGAGAGTAGCATCTCGGACCAATACCAAAACACCGTGACTATGTAAAATAAACCAAAGACTTTTTACGCCAAACGCGATTTCGATGTGTCGGTTTCAAACCGTGTGAATTTTCGAGGGAAGATTTGTGTCGATGAACCGTGGTCAACCGTGCTAGAATCGCTGACCGGCAGCCCAAATACTTGCTGCTGCCGATGCGGCCCATTCGCTCTCCTCATATGGAGGCGTTGGCCATTTGTATTGCCCCTCAGCCTTTCTATGTAAGTCGAGAGGCTTGGGTGTGATGGCTTCTTGACTGTCGGAAAAAAGTACCTGATTTCCGTTGGCCGAGGGAGATGGGGTGGGATAAGGGTTAGCCAAACCCAAATTGCTGGCTGATTGACGTAGTGGCTTGCCGACACTCCTCTCCATTCGGTTCATGGACCTTTGAGCTGACATGGCCTCGTCTAATAGCTCGTCCTCTTCATCAGGAGCCTCATATTGCTGTACTCCTTGCGCAGCTTGAGCTCTTCGTGTTCGACTGGAAATAGGTCCGGTTCTAGCGGCACCAATCAAGTTGTCGACAGATCGGGTATGGTGCTGAGGTAGGGAGTGGTGACGCTTGAGAGTGCTACTGGGGGAAACCTGATGGCTTGGTGGGACAGGCGGGCGGGCGTCCAAGCTATTCTGCACATCACGGAGCGCTCGGTCGAGGGATTCGTAAACCTCCGAGTTCACCGCTGGCACTTGGGATTGCTGCTGGTCAATCATCATGGATGATCGGTTGCTACTGTTCCAGGGTCCACAGCCGGCCTGAGCCTCAATGTCATCGTATGATGGTGAAACAGGGGTCTGGTGTCGACCCGAAAATCGCCTAGCTCGTTTTCGTAAATGTGAGAAGAAGGATTCCTTCTGACCGCTTGGGGGCGATGCGAGTCCCGTACCGCCACCGTTAAGGGCACGTTCGGCTTGCTGGCGGTGCATCTCGGCGTAGTTGTTGGTGCTCGATGCGACAGACAGTTGTCGGCCAATCTTCTTGGACTTCTCCTGGTCATGTCCATTAGCGTAAAGGTCGTCGTACCCGTGGTTCGCTCGGGCATTTACAGCATCGGAGACTGGCGAGATCGGTCGGATCGTAGGCAGAATCGGCATCGGGGCCACGTTGGATGGACCGTTTGTCCAAGTCGTTCGCTTTCCAGCAGCGGGACGCTGTTTGATGGTCGAGGTGACTTCCGTCGTTGATATGGCGTGCACAAGGGGTGCCGGTCGGGGTGCGATGGTCTCCTTGGTTTGGGCCTGTACTGCGGCCTCGGGAATGTCTGCACGGCCGATGAGAGACTTGCGGAACCATGATTGTTTTGATGAGGTTGGCGTGGAAGTGTTTGAATCTTTGCCGCGGCCCAAGTCTGATTGTTTTCGTCCGAGAATTCTCGATGCCGAAGACTTTGGTCTCATGGGATCAACGGCATCCATAAAGTAATCGTGAGCGAGAGCCTGGGAAGAGTTCGGTCGGTTTTTGGGATCCCACATCAAGCACCAGGTGACAAAGTGGCTCAACTCTCGTGGCCACTGTGGTACTTGTAGAATGGTGTCCATGGCGTGGGGAGCCATTTTGGGGAACGAGAAGCCCAGCTTTCCTGCCAGTCTCGTGCCCTCCCTCCAGTCTCCTCCGCCGACGCGAACTCCAGATTTGTTATACCAGTTCCCGGGGCTTCCCATAATTTCACACACTCGCCAAACTTGATCAACTTCGTTTCCACCAGGGAACAGTGGCTTCAGCGTGGCAATTTCAACAGCCATGGCTCCGACAGCCCAAATATCCACGGGCGCAGAGTACTCCCCAGCTCGTAGAAGAACTTCCGGGGCACGGTACCACCTCGTTGATACGTAGGTGGTGTACGGTAGTTTTGAGAAAGTCTCTCGAGCGAGACCAAAATCGGCAATCTTGACGGTGTAATTCGGAGGAGTCGAAGGAGGAGTGACAAGAGCTGAGTAACGTCGGAAAGAGTTGTTGGTTTCATGGTGTGACGAGGTCGAGACGAGGATGTTTTCGGGTTTGATGTCGCGATGAAAGAAGTGATGCGAGTGGATGTGTTCGAGTCCTTGCATGATTTGAAAGAGGATACTCTTGACGCTGGCGTTATCGAGGCACTTGTGGTCTCTGGCCTTCATCAACTGGTACAAGTTTCCCTCCATGTACTCCATGGCGATGTGTAGCTTTTTGGTGAAGGGGTCGAGAAAGATGTCGAGGGCGGGAACGAGATGAGGATGTGTCGGTAGGGTGCGTAGGAAGACGACTTCGCGAAGTTCCAAACAGGGGGTGAAGGACTCGAACGTCTTCTTCATCGTCTTTATGGCCACCTAATAACGGTTAGAAATCATCGCGCAGCAACAGTTGGTCGGTCCAACTTACCACAGTTCCTCGTCGAGCAACATTGGCACCAGCTGTCCGGACTCTACCCAAGACAACGCTACCAAAGCTACCATCACCAATTTCTTTTAGAACCTCGAATCGATCCTCGAGAGCGACGTGGTTTCCAGAGGACCCCCGATGGGTTAAATCAGTGGCGACGGTCATGTTGACGATAGAACAAAGCTCTGGCTCGAATGATGGTATGCTCCAAAGCAGATATCCTAGGTGGACAGTTAGGATTGACGATTTAATGGTCAACATTGACCAATCCCATACCTAATCAGAGCCGAGCACAAGCTCTTTCCAAGAGCTGAGCACAGTTTTATCGGGGCATTCAGATTGATAAACTAAGCTGTTCTTGTCGGAATCGTAGTAAAGGCGGGAGTCGACGCGGTACTGCGGGAGTGGACGAGTCGTATGTACGAGCTTGTCCTTGGTAACAGTGCGGGTGGTGGCAGGTCGCAGATCGAAGGTGATGGTGTGGAGGTACAGCGACAATATGACGACGGTGGAGTTGGCTGAGTGGAAAAGTGTCGAGGGAATCGAGGTTAAGAATGAGTGAGCGTCGCCTAAAGGTAAAAGGAGTGACTGAAGTGAGGGTGATTGCAGAGTGGATAGAGTCGATATTAACAAAAAGGAGAAGAGAAAGCTCTTGTCCAGGTGCAGGCCGTGGCAGCCCGTAGCAGGGGGGAGTAGCTTGAACCTGCCGATCGGGGGGGGATCCTCAGGCCACTACCAAAGCTACCAAGTAGAGGTACTTGATATTTGTAGTGCTGTGATGCCCCCGGTCGCAAAAGGTTGGGCTTCCACGGGCGTCGCTAGGGGATTCTGTGATGGCGAGAAGAAGTAGGCGGAGGTAGGCGATGGGAGGTGAAGGCAGACGCAAAGCTGAAGATGTATCGAGTGAGTTGAAAGGGAGAAAGCGATGATAACGTGAGGAGGTTGTCGTGGCTGAGATACGTACCGTGCAGTGAGATGGGCTCCGGGGGATTTGGGGGTGGAGGAGGGGCCCTGGAGGGATGGTGTAGTGGAGTGCAGCGGTAGAAGCAGTGGAATCAGTGGAAGACCGCGTTGAAGGATTGGATGCCCAATGCCCTACAGCCCAAGTAACGAGGCATGGAGTACAAGTACTTGTATAGGTACCTATAATAGCACTCAGGAATAAAGGTCAAAGAGTTTGTGGGCTAGAGTCAAGAACTAAAAGATACAAGATGCGTGGGGAAGTCTGAATCCCAAGGATATTGGCAATGAATTATTGGTGTCGCGCCGTGGCAGAGAGAAGAATGAGAGAACGGTAGACGACAGCACAAGACAGGAGAAGCAAAGCACCCCAGGGCGCTGCAAAGTTTACAAGGTCTAGGGGACGGGGGAATGAGGAGAACGCGCCGCCGCCGCCGCTGATGTTGTTGCTCCAGGGCTTCAGCTGTTTCTTGTGCGAGGCATGATGACCGATGAAGTGGGCGCGAGAGAACCATGCCAGGCATGAAGATGAGAAGCCGGGGTATCGTACCCAAGACAAAGCATCACAGTGAGCCCTCCAGTTGGCAGACTGTTGAAGAGCATCCCATCAGTCCCTGCCGTGGAGCAGGAGACGCCAATCTCGCTAGCGGACCTGGGTCCAAGGTGCCAGGGGCAGGACAGGGCTGGTACAAACACAATCCATAGGATCCATGGGTGTCAAGCCGCTGTGCTTCAGCTTCCTTTTTCCTCCTCCTTCTCTAGACGCTCCTCTAGACGGGCCCGATGCAATTTGGCCATCCCCGGGACGCCTGAATGCAATTTGCGCCAACGAGCTCAGGGGATACGACCTCTGATGACGCGGGAGGTGAGGGTTGGAAGCACAAAGGATGACGGTCCCAGGCACATTTCCCAACTTCAACAACCCATCCACGTTGTATGTCCTGAGAGTGCCTGAGTGTCTGCCCTGCGTGTCTTCCATGCGTGTCTGCCATGCGAGTGTACGAAGTATGCCCGGCCATCCTGTACTGTGCCATCCTGTACTGAGGGAGACAAGAATACCTGTCATTCATCAGGCTTATGCGGCACCACACTCAGATGCCAGCTCAGCATACAGCGGCCCCGTTCAGATGATTCCCATTCGATAAAGTCTCCGTTGGAGGGATGCCAAGCTGGATCCAGAGCAGGCTCCAAACAGGGCCCAGGTATTCTGGCGTCCCCTCGCGTCCCGTCCGGTCTTCCCTCATTTTGGCCAGGCGCCGACACATTGGGATTCAGCGCGTCGGGTCGCATGAATTGGCTCCCGGTCTCCGCCAGCCTAGAGAGCTTCATGATCCATGTATTTCGTACAAACTAGCTACCGTTGCGGCGTGCCGAGGCCATTCCGTGCCCACCACGCCGCTGGGGCCGAAATCCGATGAAATTGGAAGTCTGTGAAGCATCAACTTTGCCTGACCGTGCGTTTCCTTAACGAACAGCTTTGAGAATGGAAAGGGGTTTGATGATCTACTACCAGAGTCAGTTGATCACCTTCACGAGAAGCATCCTGTAGCTGGCTGGATGAGAACTGAAGCTTCCGATGCGCACCGTATGGCACACGCGTAATCACACTTGGCATGAGTTATGCATCATCCTGGTGGGCATAATATCGGGCATAATACCAAGGGACATCACTCCCTGGCAAACGCCATGTGCAAGTACATGACCACGGGTCTCCAGAGCCTCGGATCCATGCGTGCGGATGCAACCCAACAGGTATCGGGTACCTGAGCGTAGTGACAGGCTTGTGCATCCGGGTCTGACCTGTGGCATCACGGCAGGCCCTGGAATGAGGATCCCATCCTATTCAAGCTTAGATCAAAGTCATCATCCATGCTCCTGGATGGAAGCCGGACGCCGTGTGGGGCCGTGTCAGAGCCACCCGTGATAGTGCTTCGTAGTCGCAACTTGAAACCCTATCTGCGGTACTTTTCCACGCGCCGGGAATGTGTGCCAACTCTAGTAGACGCCATGACACGGCGAGTATTTGTACGGGACAATTTCTGCTCGTCTGGGGTTGTAAGGTGTCAAAGTGTACATCGTACCCCTTTGCTGAAGCTCTGTCAACGTGAAGAATGTCATCGTTCCGAGCCATAGCAGGTACCTAGGCTTGTCTCGGAATTAACGGTCACGACCGTGAAAGAAGCCCTGAAGAAGAATAGGATCCATGTATGTGTAATCCGTGAAAAGAACTTGTGCATTTATCCCGGCCATGCCGCCCAGCAATGTGGAAGCCCCGGACGTCGATCTCTGTGCTGTGCTTTCTTTTCCTTCTTCGCTTTCCCTGTCTTTGCTTTGCTCAACGTTGGCCGTTGGCGTTGGTCGTTGGATGCCTCCCTGGCCGGATGAAAGCCGGCCGGAGGAAGCACGCGTCAAATCGAGGTCCAACTTGAAACTCTGCCGCAGAAACCGCGCGCGCGTTTGTTGTGTCATCTTGACCAGGATCTTTCAAACGTGGAAGTGCAAAGCGACATTCACCAAGGAATGCTAGTTATGCAAAAGTCATCGGTAGACTGATACATCCCATCCGATCTTATCGAACTTGTCGGACTCAATCGTAACATGGTGGCGAGAGTCATCATCATCATGGGTTCCAACAAGAAGTCCCTGCTCTCTCATCTTGTCGAGCATAGACAGATCCTGGAATTCGTTCACGTATTCGTCCCGGGTGGTTGGCGATGGTGAAGCGGGTACGAGCGGGTATCAGGGGATATTGCAGTCGCGTATCCGGGGACACAGACTATCGAAACGGCCTCGAATCGAGGCCCGCTACGTTGTTTGAGAAGAGGCGGAAAAGAAGAGGTTGGTACGCTGACATTTCTCTCTGTCTTAGGGTTGTTCGTGTGTCGGAATTCTCTTCAATTGCCCTTGCATTGAAAGTGCGTGTAAGCTGCAGTAGCTTCTGCACCACTGGTTTTCGTCAAAGTGTTTTCAGATGGTTTGCCATTCCCCCACACTGGGGAGTGTTCTTCACCATTCAACCTGTCATGACACAATCCGACAAATTGTCAACATCGTGCCGTACATTCTCAAAATTCAGGGTTCTCGCCACTCTGATGCCGTCGGCTCAGCCGTGCCACCATCATTTGACAGGTAGGGGTGTGGAGTAATTCATTGACAAAGGGTTCTTCCCGATGGGAAGCTCCGTTTCTCCACTCCATCCACAGAGCTTGGCTTTATTAGCGTCGGATAATTCTGTCGAGGAAACGCAGGTCCCAGGACAGATATCGGGCCGCGTGCTCGAGCCTTAGAAGGAACCATTCAATATTCTCTTCCCAGGTTGATTGATCAATGCGTTAGGGGTAATCCATGAGGGGAAATCTTGAACGGTAGGCTTTTAAACGTGATATCGTCGTATGTCCAATATTGACGCAATGAGTCGCCCATGAATTGAGGTGCAAGTACGTACCCGAGACTTGAGCCCAAGTTGAAGTGTGGCGTGAATGTGGCGATATATCTCCATCTGCCGAATCCAGTCAACATACCCCAGTCATCGCTGACGATCTTTACCATGGTTGAATATTGTGGCCGATCATCTTACACTGTCAAACGACTCGAAGCAAGTTGCATAGTAGTGGGTGCTGATATGAACCAAGTATTTCTACCAAAGCTTAGGTAGGGCAAGACTTGATGTCGATTATTTTGCTGTGCTGTTTTTTCTCGGACCGATTTACTGTTGACAAAGACTCGTCTGTTTCCGAATTTCGACAGGCTGCTTGAAGAAACGATCCACCTTGGAACAGCTTAAACCCATCACCGCCATGGCTCCATAACAGTGTCTCGAAGTGGATAAGTAATGGCTTTCGGTACTCGTCTAGGATTACCGGATGACGGGAAGGCGGTATAGAAGTTTTTGTTCGGCTTGTTTCGGAGCAACAGTATGTTGTGCCACCGGAGCTCAGCCTGGTTGTGCTTGAATCGTCCGATATGTACTGTGCCTCTGCGATATGCATTCGATATTGAGTACCCCGGATTCCAAGGAACCATCAGCGTTGTATGGTAGGGATTTGCCGGCTTCATCTTTGATCGAATCGTTAGGTCTTTCGTCGGCTGAACATTACAGTGGATCGGTGAATGTTGCCGTTGGTCCAGGCATCTTCAATTGACAAGGCTCGTCCGTGACATCCAGTTGGTCGTCTTTCTCCGTCGGTGCGGTTCTGCTGTGTACACAATGTGTCAGCATAGCTTGACCATTGTATCAAACTTCTGGACAGCAAAACGTACATCGAGCCAATGGTGTTGTCCGGGCTAGCCGGCTCGGTATTTTGACACTTCAACTCACCCTAACTGTCAGAAGCCAAGCTACTGAATATCAGAGCCTGCTGTCGATCCTCGTGTGGGGTAGCCTTGCTCCCGGGATTTGAGCGAGCCAGCCACCGAGCCATTGAATCCACCAGACTCCAATATCGCATCTTTTCTACGGGTCCGTATATTGCCGAGGCGAATGTGTGCCAGTTGGCAAGTGTGAATGGGGTTCTGCAGTGAACTAGTTTTGCGATGGTTCGGTTTCGTTGGCGGTGAACGTTCTGTGTGTTTATGTAGGGTAGCGGTGAGGTTGGGCTGAGTTGCGAGGACGGTGCTAGGGCAACCAGTGATGGACAAAATATTGTGAAGATCTTGTCCTGATTGTGTAAAGTGTGGTGTGTGATTGTGGAATCCAACGTCGTCGATTGTGGATGAATGTCACGTGTTTTGCTGTCGCTTGCATTCGCGAGGCAAGAGCCACGGATGCAGACGATGCCACTATCTCCAACTTCACCATTTTTATGCTTAACAAGAATCGGGTAAGACATACCATCAATCAATGTTTCATAGTAACACGGGTTACTAGGCGTGATGTGCTACATTTCTTCCTGTCATTTTCGCAAGTTCGCCATGTACCTAAGGTTAGGTGTGACCAATCTAGCGTATTGACCCACACTTCCGCCACCCCCCCATCTCTGCCACCCTCAAATGTGGCCATGTCAACAATAACACACCTCTGTAACTATGCGATAACTATTATAATTATCGATTAATTTGGCCTAGCTTTTCACAATATCTTCATTTCCTCTTAGCAATTGTGAGGATATTATTTCTAAAGCCCTAGAGTTTGCAGAAGATACTAATTTTATATATGCTATAGTAGACTATAGAATTCTGCAATTAACTTTAAGAGACTAAGCGAATAGTAGCACTAATTTATATAATACTAAGGAAGATTTATAATAACTATTCTTTATATAAGAGGAAGACTTAGTAAATTGGATTCTATCTAAGGAAGAGGCTAGGCAGGCCCTATCACACCGCTAGATATACTTCTTTACCTAACTTATTGCATTATAAAACCAGGACCCTATATAAATTAGAAAGAACTAGGTAATATGCTTCTTTAACTGCAACCTAAAGATTAAAATAAAGCTATTATAATCTATTAAAGCCGCTCAAATAACTACTATAATTAAGAAGAAGATAATAGACTTCTATAACTATCTTAACTATTAAATTAAGACTAAGAGCATTAGGCCAGGATGAATTTATAATAGTAATAAGACTAATATTATAAAAGGCGAGACTACTATAGGAAAAGTAGTAGAAATAAGCTTAAATAACTATACTACTATTATAAATACTAATTTATGCGTCTGGTCTACTATTCTTAAATATATTAATACTCTAAGAGATAGGCTTCAGCTGCTTATTATTTTCACTAGAATTAACCTTTAAGAATAGTAGTTTCTAAAGAATTTCCTGCATTAAAAGTATAAATATAGCCCTATAGGCTAGAGCAATACTAGGATCTTTAAGAAGTGGTTCAGTCAGGTATTTCTGCTGCAAATAGCGCCTCTAGATGCGTCTTTATAGCATATTCTTATTCTTAATAGTTATAAGAGTTATATATAGATTATACTAATATACCTAGCTTAGGTTAATTATATATAACTTCTTTACTTACTGGTATATTTATTATATATTATATAGCTGCTTAATATAGGTGTTTTCAGCCTATTAAAGACATACTTTTATATATAGACTAAAAGCTTTACTTCTTTTAATACTATAGCACTAATATAGAAGTAACAGTTCCTTTAAGTATATAATAAGGCTTCTAAGTAAGTTTTTACTATAAAGAATATATACTTAGCGTTTTAAGCCGCTGGAATCATCCCTATAAATATAGATCAAGTGTTAAAGCAGGTTATTAAAGTAAAGCAGCTGCTATAAGTAGTATAGTTATTAGAAGAGCTATTAATACTAAAAAAACAGAAGATTAATAGATTATAGCTTTAATATATACCTCATAATGCAAAGAAAGTGCGCTTATAGCTTGACCTTATTAGAAGGGACTTAGATTATATTAATTAAGATATTCGGACTATTATAAATAAAGTAGGCAAGTTAATTAACTATTAGAACGCTCTTATCGCGGCCTTAACCTTATAAAATAACTTCTTAAAGAAGAAATTAAAGTCTTAATAATCTTCTGGCTATAGAGCTATTAATTATAACTTTAATAAGACCTTCGCATATATCCTACAAATAGCAGTAGCGCATTTTAAGACTGCAGAAGCTGCGAGCCGCTATAAAGAGCGCTACAAGCCTAATTTAGCCGATAAAGCGATAGAAATTGCATGAATAGATAAGAAAGCTATATTTAATAAGTGGCAGTTATAATTAGTTAATTGAAGTAATATTCATTGAGATATTGCAAGTTGAAGTTGCTTATATTGATCAGGATTTATTAAATTGAGGGTGGCGGAGATGGGGGGGTGGCGGAAGTGTGGGTCAATACACTATGTCATACGGCGGTTCCATGCATATTCGAGTGCCGAACCGAAAGCAGTATTCATGCTTTCTCACAAGCCTCGCTTGTCCTTTGAATCACATGGCTTGTTGCGTTCCAGGGCCATACGAGAATAAAGCAATCGGCGTGTTGCAATCCACTTCATCATTGGAGGTGCGTAGGGATACTTTCCTCGTTGGCGAACTTCCGTACTGCCAGTTGTAAAGAGATGTCAGTCTTTCTCCACCAAAGAGGAGAATATCGCCAGAGGCTGCGAGCGTAGGAGGTGCACCAATCAACATTGATTCACTGCTGCGAGACGAGGCTGCACATTTAAAACCAAGTGTCAACCCGAGCCAGCTGTCAACTCACAACTCTCAACCTCCACTACCCTTTCTGCAAGCTCTACCGCGTAACAGCAAGATCATTTACGACGGAAGACGTCACCCTCATCCTCGTTTTTGAGCTTCCTTGTACCTGGTGTTTGGAGATCCAGACTTTGGCAGGTACGGCCATTTCACTCCAGGCAGCTTTTCCGCCCAGGCAAGAGCGACTCCAGTATCACCGCAGCTTCCAAAGTTTTGCGGAAACCTGAGGCTGCTTTCACCTGGAAAGGCTTCGTTTGATTCACTCTGTGCAACGCGTCTTCTTCTCTCACCAAACGCAAACACGGCCTTTTCGGATACTTGCCTCAAGATTTGTTTCCCTCGACGCGCACTCCTTTTCTCCCACCTTCATCACCGATTCAAAATGTACGGTGTCAGTCAGAGAGGAGGCTTTCAGCCGTAAGTCATTCGGAGTGCTTATGATGCTCGCGTCTAACGATACTTCAGCCGAGCGCAGGTTGCTGTCCCGACAGAGTAAGCAAAGTCGAACACTCACATAATCCTGCTAACATCCCCTAGATACCGATGCAAAATTGGAGGAGAATGGAAGACATTGGAGCACTTCTCCGTCGCCCAGCAAAAGCTCATCCAACGGCAAATCAACAACGGCAAGAAAGTCGACGCCTCGCACTCTGGTATGGCCTGCAAAGAGCACACGTCCAGGGCCAAGATAGAGTTTCGATGCGAATTGTGCAGACTCATCAAACATATTGATGAGTTTAGCAAGACCTCCAGGCGCAACGAAGTCTATGTATGTTCTTCTGCTTAGAGTATCTACTTACTGCTAACCCGTCTGCAGGAGTGCAAGAGATGCATCGCGTGGAGCGAAACTCAGGAACCTGGCGTCACCCCCGCTCCTCTCGAGACCGGTCACATTTCTATCGAAGAGCAGAACAATGAGGTCTGGACTGAGGCCTACGCAGACAGTGGTAACTTCTTCGATGATGATGCTTTGCCTCGAGTCTGTTGTCTTTTCAGGTTCGAGACTTCTGCTAATAATTTCAGGCCCCTGTCACGGACCTCGAGTCTTTGGGTCTCGGAGACCTGGTCGACCAGGCCGCCGGCCTCGACTTGTCCGAATTCATCAGCGGCGCACCCGTCCCCGAGAGCTCTGTTTCCTACAGAGGAACCGCGCAGAGTGTTTCCGGAGAGTCGGTGACAAGTGGTGCAACCAACTCGCTTCCACCTCATTTGGCCGCTCTCCATGCGGGTGCTCCTACGATGAGGGCGCCTTCGACAACCGGCTCGATGGCCGAAGTGGTTCAAGACAAGAAGAAGGAGAAATCTTCTGCCAACTACATGGCATTCCCACCTCACTTGCGACCGGCGATGGAGAGTGCGCAGGCGAAAAAGCAGGCCGCCGAGCTGGAGTCTGCCTCACAGAGAAGCGAGGCCTCTCATTCGACTTCTGTCACAAGCTCTAGTCAAGAGCCTTCTCAGAATGGAGACTTTGCTCCCCTCAAATTTCAACAGGATGCCATCAGCAGTGTCTCGACAGCCACGACCATCCGTGAGGACAGAGAGAGGGCTGCCAAGTCACGTCAGATACCTTTCAATGCTTGGGATCCTACCGGAAACCAGCATAGCAATGTCAAACAGCCAACAGTCGGTTCCAGTCGAACATCAACCCTCTCCGGTAGTGAGTTCAATGAAAAGTCGGGCGAATCCTGGAAAGAGAATCTTGACAACGACGATGAATGGACCACTGTTGAACCAGTCAAAACTCGTGGCAGGTCCAAATGGCCCACGAAGAGTGAGGTAAGTTTGGCGAGACAATCCAACGACAAAGCTGACAAGTATACAGGTTCGAATCCCTCAGTCGCAGCTCAATAAGCAGCCTGTTCTTATGCACACCAGTGCCCGTCACGTCGATCCTGATATTGACCGACAACGAAAGATGAACTACTGCGACGACTCGGACTCTGACTATTGAGTTGGGAGTATTCGACTCCAAGTTGTCTCTCCTTTATCTCGGACGGCTGTGATGAGAGTCCTGGAGTGAGTTTGGAACAGGGGCCGCATTGCACAACTTGTCGTCTGGCTGCTAGACATCTCCCCTCTTTGTTTCCTGTTTTTTTCTGCTTTCATTTGGGCACCACTTTTCGTCGTCAGGAGTGCTCATCAAAACGGACGCGCACAGAAGAACCACTCCATCATTTCCTTACTTCATCTTCATGCAAAAGGTCCACCAAATTGCTATCATTTCTCGGGACCATAGTCAGACAGAATGCCAAATAAACACATCTCCTTACATCACTCCACTCAGCGTGACATGATGAAATAGTTTGAATTCGCTACGCGGCATAGGATGCCACACACCTCAAAGTAAGCCTACCCGAAACCCCACGTCCAAACCAATGCGCAGCAGTACAGTGATATTTCCCCAATCCGTATTTGCCGGTCCTTGCCCTTTTTTGCTCATGTACACACCTCATGCATGCATGCTGTCAAGAGAAAGCCTCCACTGTTGTTCTCTGTTCTCCCAAACCCGTTATACACGCTCCCTCCCTCGTCAAAAGGTCGTAGGAAGGAAGCTAGGTTATACTCCATGCGATATGCATATCCACAGCCATCAAACCCCCCGCAACCTCACCCGACAACCGTCCCCAGTGGCCCAGTTAAACTCATCGGCCCACGGAATCCCTTCCCTGTTCAATCCTTCTCTTCCAAGCTTAGTAGTCAGATGCAGAAAGCATGTGATGTTGCGTTCGTCTTGTATAAAAATTCGAGTAATGGTTGTTTGTTAAACCTCTTGGGGACTGGAAAAGGTACTCCTCGGCGGCGCGTTGATGACGGCCTCGGCGTCGCCCACTTGCCTCCTCTCCGAAACCTCACGATTATTCTTGAGACGCTTGCGGAGGAGGGAGGATGCCCCACCCGGGGTGTATAATTGCTATTGCAGAGGTTCGGATGAAGAGGAGAGGCGGTTTAGGTGTAGATAGACATCAGTGCCATACCTGTGAATGTTAGTAAGGAGTAGACGGGGAAAAGGATCTGACTTACCCTTCCATGCTGATAAGTTTCAAATCACCACCAAAGTATCGAGCGTATAACCTTGAGATGGGTAATCCATAGCCAAAACCTGCCATTGGAGCTTTGAAATCACTCTTATCGAAATCGGGATCCAAGCTTGGTGTGCGGTCGACGGTGGTGTACATGTATGTCCAGACGAGAGGGATAGCACTTCGAGGTATACCGCCGCCTTCGTCTGTAATCTTGATGGTGATGTCCTCCTTGCCTTCGGCAACTATAACCTTTGTGACGGGGAAAGCCTGTTTCTCCATTCCGTGGGTTTCGACGACGGCGCGCAAGGAGTTCTTGAGGGTCTCAAAGAGCATGTGGGAGAGGTGGCCCGGGACATACATGAAGTTGATGTTGGGGTTGCAGACGAGCTGGATTTTGGGTGCCTCAAATAATCCGTAATGATCCTCGCAGACGAACCGGGCGTTTTCGATGGCTTCCTGGGCGAGATCTTGGACATTAGTCTTGGTGCAGATGATGCCGACGTAGGAGGGGTCGCGGTGGTGACTTTGGTCGGTCAAGGCGATATGTTGGCCGATGAGCATGCGAATACCGATGCGGGACATGTAGAAGCGGTCGAGGAAGGATTGAATGGTGCTGTCGATTTGCATGCGCTGGCGGCGACGCTTGTACTCGAGGATGCCCTGGGCCATTGTAGTGACGACACCATCGTGACGGCGCTTGATCTGATGTAAAGTTTGGGAAAAGCGTTGATTGTAGAGATGAAGATCGGCGGGCCAGTCACCAGTGTCGTCGACCATGGCGAAATAACGCCTTGTGATGGCCTTTGCCCGGCTGCCGTTTCCGTTGACGTTGCCATTGTTCTGTTGGAGACCACCCCAGCCGGACGACTCGCCTTCGTCGATGGAGGGATTGGGAGTTGCGGCGGGAAGACGAAGGGCCTGGCGACCAAAATTCTTGCCAGGCTTCATAAGACGGCTACGGACATCGTTTCCCAGCTCTGGCCGGGGTAGTTGGGTGATTTCCTAATGACGATGACGAAATTAGTTACGCCTCGGCAATTGGCGGGACAAGGAACATACCTCGAACGACTGCGCGTACCAGTCCTTGACCTTGACGACCGAGGGCATATCGCTGAGGCCATCGGGCAATTCGTCGAGTTCCTGAACACGATGTGCTAGACGGATGGGTAGTTCCTCGGCGAGGAATTGGGAAGCGCGGAACAGCGTGCCTGAGGATGGTCAGCCATTGGGGCATTGGGTTGATGGACCAGCAGGCTCAGATCATTGCAGCAACATACCGACCGAAGGCTTCTCCCCAAATTGAACCATCTGGCGTAGGCTCACGCCCGTGGCGGGGAATTTGGCATAGTGACGGATGGTATCCATCAAGCGCTCCGAGGCTTTCCACGACATGATGGGTAGGTTTCTGAGCGGCGAAGCAAACTTCGGGTGGAGGGAGCAGTTGGATTCGGGAGGCGGATGCGCTGGTGTAGGCGCGCGCCGTAAGGATGGAAACCGGTGGAGGGACTCACGGCCTCGTCATTGAAGAGGAGGGTCGTAGAATCGTAGAACAGAGGGATCGCGTGTCAAGGACTCGAGGTGGAGGCTCGAGATTCGAGGTTGAAGGATCCAAAGTTGGCTAGAGTCCGGGTTGTTGGCGGGGGTGAGTCAGGCTGAGGAAACGACGGCCCCGCGGGAGCTCAGAGTGTGAAGCCGAGGCAGTAGGTGGGTGGAGGGAGCTTTGGCAACAACGTTTGAACGGCCACAGATGATACAGTGCAAATGCAAATACGATATAGTGCAATGCAATCCAACACCAATATCAATGCTGAAATATTCAAGTCAACAAGGTGAGCAAAGGGGGATTATGTCGCGTGCGTCAAGGTGAGGGTCGACGGGGAACGGACGGGGAGACCGTCCCGGGCTGCGGCTGCCATGAATTGCGGGAGGTTTCGGTCGGTAATGATGATGATTAACCCACTGGGGCGCTTTTGGGGATTGCCGGAGACGAGACAGGGGGTGTTAGTGAGGAGTGTTAAGGGGTACTTGGGTAATTCGGGGGATGAGTGGTGAAGAATGACTATTGGCCGTGGTGATGCCCGCTGAAGACACCAATAATCACCTCCATCATGAACCATATTACAGCACGAGTTGTTCCCCCTAACATCAGCCTCAGCAACCTTCTCCAGCCATAGTGGAGAACTCCCCCATGCTCCTCGATGCACCAACAGCCTCCCCCACATTCAGCCCCACCCAATCAGCGCCACGGTCGTCACATGCCGACCGCTTCTTTGTCGTCCCACGCTTGCGTTTCCCTCCATCCGTGAAGCCCACGACTCGGCCCATCGGAGGCCTTCGGGAACCAACGACGCTTCGAATGTCTGTCATTTGACCTTTTACTTTTCCGCCGTCTCGACTTTAATTTCCGGGGGTCTTCCAAAGGGGGGTCTGTTCTCTCTCGGTGTACGGTCGGTGTGTGTTGTGTGCGCGTGCTGCAGCTCGAGTTTGCAGCTAGAGTTCGCAGCTAGAGTCCACACCTACAGTACGAGACTGTCATGGATCTACCCGTCGCCAATGGAGATGGAGATGGAGATGCACATGGACTTGCAGATGCAAATGCGAACGGGGATGCTGACCTTCGTTTCCTCCCGAGTCTTGACCGTCGTCACAGACCCAGCAAAAGCACCTCTTCCGTCCAAAGCGCTGGCTACTTCAACTACTCCTCCGACCTTCGCCATCACCAGTATCACCACCACGACGACCCCGAGCATGATGCCGACTCGGACCCTCCTGGGGTTCGAACCCCCTCTCTTCTCTCTAGTCCCAGCGTTGCATCCAGCTTGGGCTTCTCCACCGGACGCATGAGCCCCTTGAGGAGGGAGATAGCTCGGAGTACCACCTCTTCCTCTCATCACGGATCTTCTCACCAGCTCCCTCACTACGAGTCCCCTCACAACGAGCCCAACTACGATCATGCCGATTTCGAAGCTTCACCTACCGCCCGTCGAAGTACCGGTCGTCTACGAGGAACCCCTACTCGCAACCGCGATGCCCTCGCTCGACGTCTCAGCCAACTCGCCCATCAACTCACCTCTACCACTCACGACGACCACGTCGACGACGATGGAGTCGACGCCCTCACCTACCAGTTGAACCTGATGGAAAAGGCCATGACCAGGAAACAATCCCCCTCGCCCATCCCTCAAAGGACCCCTCAAAGACCCATGAGCATCGACTGGCGAAGTAAAAGTGATCAGAGCCCAAATGGAGGTTCCCTATTCAGCTCGCCAGCCTCATCCATCTTCCGAAGTCGCTACTCGGATTTATCTGCTTCCATATTCAGGGATCCAGAACCGGAGCCAGAACCGCCCAAGACGGGCATGACGATTGACCAGGCCAAGAAAGTACTGGTCGAAGTGACGCAGCTGAATGAAGAATTGACCAACGCCTTGACGAATCTCAAGGCTCGACAGGAAGAGTCTGATGTAAGTCCAATCAATCCGGACCGTGTATCACAACTAACAGAACAGCATATCCATGCCCTCCTCATTGAACGAGCCGAACGCGCTGCTCAGCGCATACTGTTCCTCCAGAACCGCATCATCCATCTGTCAGTTCCACAACTTTTCACTTCCTCACCCCTTGTCTCCAACATACCCTCTAACATCTCCAGTGAACAAGAACTTCACGAAAACGACGACGAACTCCAACATCTCCGCATCTGTCTCAAAGCCGTCGAGATCCAGATGCCTCCCCACCCTGACCCGGACCTCCAACGCTGCATCGTCACCTTCAAGCAAGACTACCAAGCCCTCAAACGCAAACGCGCCAATCGCCCCAGTATTGCCAGCATCTCCAGCTTTGACTCCACCCAGCTGGGTTCTCCTTCATAGGCATATTCGGCATTCTCATCTTGGACAATTATTCAATCATGCCCCTAACGACTGCACGACGACTCATTCTTATGCTTGTCTGTTTACTCGATCGAGCTTCTTTCTCTTAGCGTTTCCTTCGTAGTATATACCCGGCTTGATTTGCATGGACTAGATAGGAAGACATTGGGTTGATAATAAGCATGCGAGCGTTTTGTTTTCATCTTGACTAGGACAGGAGCCGATTCTACACAAATCGTCATACTATTGTTGATACTTTCAACGTTGACCTGTGCAAACCTTTCAAGCTTTGTCATTGAACCCGGCACTACCACTTGTCTGATGATAAACATCAGCTAAACCCTTCCGCTAGGTTGAGTATCTCGATCCTGCAACATAGCCTTCTCGTTGTGCGCCTCATCACCCGCTCGAGGAGCGATTGGTGCTGGAGCTTGGCTGCGGAGGATGTAATGCCTGAAGAACCAGAAAAACTGTGCCCAACCATATTGAACCAATCTTGTAAGACGAACATTGAACACTGCATCCAACTCTTCCAAAGTCCTGCCTTTAGTCTCCGGCAAAAACATGAGTACGAGAAAGAATCCTATAATATTCCACCCAGCATACCATCCAAAAGCACCCGTAGATGTAAAGGCGCGCTCGAGTGAGGGCCAGGTGACGGCGAGGAGAAAATTAAACAACCAAGTCGTTGCCGTGGCTAGTGACATACCCAGAGCACGGATATACAGGGGATATGCTTCAGCCGAATATGTAAAGGGTACTGGTCCCTCACCGGGCGAGTATACAACACCAAAGAGGTATATCCCAAGAGCGATGCAACCAATATGGGCTTTGCTGTTCTCTGGAATATAGAAGCTGAATCCCGTAAACAATAGGCAGAGAGACATGAGCTAGGAATGTTAGTTTGAGTTTCGAGAGATATTGGTCAACATACCGGAAATGTTGTCAGTAAGAGATTGCGTCTTCCAAAAGAGTCTATAGTATAGAAAGCAGGAATTGCCATGAGAAAGTTGATGATACCAAATCCAAGTGATGCTGCAAGGGCAGATTTCTCGCTGAACCCAGCATCAAGAAAGATTTCGGAAGAATAATAGGCAATGACATTGACTATAAAGCGTTAGTAAACGGTATTCCAGAGTAGAGTGGATTAAGTACTTGCCACCACAGAATTGCTGCATAAACATGACTACTTCAGAAGCCAGCATGGCATTTCGATTTCGACGAATAGTAAAAAATTCCTTGATACGATTACTGTGACCAATGGCCATAGCTTTCTCTGCCTCAAGCAGAGTGTACGCGTAGAAAAGATCCCTAGCGGCCTGAATCTTATTGTATCGCAATTGAGACATTGAACTGTAAGCTTCTTGATGTCGATTTTTGGTAAGGTACCATCGTGGTGACTCGGGACACTTGTAAACAAGAGAGCAAACGATTAGTGCAGGGACACCAGCTGAACCCATCATCAGTCGCCAATTGAGTCCGGTGATGTTGCTTGAGTCTGGGACCCCATAAAAGGCAAGGTCTGCAACATATCCAAGCATAATTCCAAAAGCAGTCCACATTTGCCATTGCATAACGAGGGCACCACGGATAAGCTTGGGAGCGCACTCAGCAGCGAACATGGGAGTTGTTGCCGACTTTGGGCCAATCCCAAAACCGAGGAAGAAGCGAGCGATGAACATGTGCCACCATGTGTTGGTGAATGATTGCCAAAAACAAGCCAGAAATGAGACGCAGCAAGAGATGAAGACTGTGCCTCGACGGCCAAAGTAAGCATTCATAGGTTCCGTGATCCCTGATCTTGTTTAGTACAAGAGTTGCGATGAACGAGCAACCCCAAATGATATAAACTTACAACACCCAATGACGGCACAGCATAGATAAGGAGCTGAATTGGTAAGTCCAACCAGCCATGTCTCCCTATCAGTATCACCATCGATACCAAACTCTCTCTTGTAGAAGATTTGGGCACCGTTGACAACAGTTTCGTCCATGCCTTGGACTACAGCACAAAGGGAGCAAACTAAACCGTTAGCTGGTGTGTACGGAAAAGAAATGTTACATACTAGTGACGAGAAAGTAAAGCATTCCAGGATTCTTCCACTTGTGCTCCACCTCATTAACAAGAGTATGTCTCTCGTCGTCAGTCAGACCTTCGACTTGGGCGTACTTTTCGCGAAGCGATCCTGGATTATCATCGACATCCATATCACCTGCGATAATGGCACCGAGTCGAAAGGCTCGAATCTCATCTTCATCGTTGAGTCCTTGATGATCGCGAGCGTATTGTTCACCCATATTGGCAAGCTGGTCGCGTGTGTAACCAGCTAAGGGATGGGCTGCCTTAGCTGACGACAATGGTTTATTGGAGTCGAAAAGGGCATCGGCAGAAGGGCGAGTATACTGATGTTCCGTGTGATCTACCTCGGTATGTGACATATCCTCCGAAGAGGTCCGTCTGGGCTTGTGGCCATCTTTTCCGGAATGAAAAGCCATGGTCGGGTTACTCGTGTAAGTGATGGTAACGAGATCGCTGAACTTAGGTTGACCACACCAAACGATGTAGGGGTCAGCCAGTGAGTCTTAATCAGAAGACTTATTTCATCAGGATCAAAGGTGGGTTATATAGAATCGCCCAGGCGGATCTCCAGTTGAGTCCGTTGGCTGCAGTCGAATCTCTTCACCTCGGTCTGGGTATCATCCCCGCATTCGGACGAGTTGGTTGCACATTGTGAGGAGGATCGTTATCGACGTCATTGGCGTTTAGCTGACGGCGGAAAGCTGTAAACTGGTGGATCGTCGTTGGTAGACTCAACTCTGAAGAGAGCCAAGAGAATGACGTTGAATTCGCGTATTTCGATGGGGCATTACAGGATGGAGGCTCGGGAGGGTCGGTTCCTAGGGGTTAGCATCCTCATTGTGCAACCTAAACCCACCCGATCTGCGGAAACAACATAAGCTTAAGCCAAGGTTAACGCTACCGTAGAGGTGCATCCGAGGCCACTGACTTCCAGGTTGCTTCTAGCGTGGAGCATGGATCGTCCAAGGTGATCATCTGGACGAGACGTGGCTGCGGTACCCACTTGACACTCGACGGCCTATCGCGAAATTGGAGCATAGCATTGGTGATGGATTCGCATCCCCGGGTATGGTTCTAAGAAATAACGTGTTTGCAGATGAAACGAGGTTGTGTAAAGTTGAAGTTGAGAGTGATGCTGCCTGCCCAGGTCGCGAACTTCGTGGGGTATGTACCCAAGGCACCTACGATTGCCCTCTAACCAGCACATCGCGGCTTCCTTTTCAACTTCAACTCTTCACAATCTCAACTCTCACACCCAAATTTACCCAACCATGGAAAACCTTTCCTTCAAACACATCTGAGTAACACCATGAATCAGTATTACCTGGATCGTCGACTTGGCAGATCCTTCCGCCAGCTGGTACTTGAGTTGGCACTTGAGGAGGGCACGCACGGATCCAACACTGACATCATATTGCAGCGATCATCATGAACCTCGCATGAGCAACCTCCCCACACCATGTTGAGAGCCAAGAACGAATCGAGATGTCTGAAGTCAAGCAATGGTCGGTTGTCAATACACCTTTTGACTTGTTCTGTCTCAAAGCGAAGATAGTGTGGACGATCCACGTCTTGCGTCCAACCGCGCTGCCATCAACACCTCCACCATACCCTCAACCACAGCAGACTATGACTTCATCTGACATATGGATAGACAACTAAAAGAACAAACAACATGTCTATCACACCAAATCAGCTATTGCTTACCTTGAACCCCGATTCTGACATTTCGTCTAAGCAGCTCATTCATGCACCATCCCAACGCACGAAACACTGATGTGACTCTACGGCCAACATGATACTTGAAAACACCCTGGATTCTGTCCATTGAGAGCCTCGGTGTTTAGTGACACCAGGCAAGGTGAAGAGCCCTTGAATCTTGAGAGTAGTACTGACTTTTCAACCGGAAAAAGCAGTAATCACATTTAGCCATGTGGCAGCCAAGTATCCCTGTCCCAGGCTCGGATGACAAGTCTTACCAACAAGCGCCAACAAGCGTCCACATACTACAAGTCGCTTGTAATGTGTACAATCATGGCTATCAAATACCTCGTGGCTACAAGGACCAGCAACTTCAATCTGATTTACGCTAACTCAGTCATCTGCAAAACGAGTCCACCTACGAGCCCGTCCGAAGAACGAACGAAACACAAAAAGACAACACCTGCCTACCCCTTTATCACTTTGCTTTTCCTTACAACGCCGCAATCTGCAAAGACAACTCTCCAAACCCTCACAAATCTCCAATTAGATCCAGGTCTCATACAGCTCCGCTGGGATGTCCAGCACGATATGGACCGCCCTCTTCGAATCCTACATTACGCATCATGTCTGGCCCGGAAAGCATATAATCTTGATAAGTTGCTGCTCCATCTCCCTGCGTCGGTGTTGAGAGAGCCATACTTCCACGTTTGGATCCAGTCCCAAGTGATCGAGGCGTGCTATCCAGGTCTCGAGGTTCGCGCCCCTGGTAGAAGCGGTATTGCTGCTCTCGGGTTCGCGGACAACTTTGCGATACTCCAGGAGAGCCAATCAAGTGTGCGTGCCCATCCTCGACTATGTAATCTTTTGTTATAAATGTTGGCCGATCATCGGATTTACTCGATCCAGAAAGTGTTGGATTCGAGTTTCGATAATGTTTACTTGACACAGGACTGCGTGCTTTGCGATGGCTTCCGACTGGTGGAGGTGAGATATGTCGAGAATGCTTCACATAACCTTCCGAATTCGTTCGAGAAATATGACGTCCAGAAGACTCGGAGCGAGATGATTCATGATCACTCGACTTGCTATACCGATCTCGCGACCTGTGGCGATGCTTTGAGCTATGATCACTTTTATAGTCTTCTGGTCGATGGCGACTGTCGACATCGTCCTTGGGTGTGATCTGATCAACTGATCTCCTTCCAGATCTATGACCATCGTCACTGCGAGGTTCCTTTCGTTGCGACAAGTCGGAATAACCAGCTGATTTGAGCCAATTGGATATAGCCGTGACTACCGAAGTGTGGACCTCCCTCTGATGGGTTTCGGGTAGAAGATGCCTCGACAACTGCTTTGGCAAACGTTCAGGTTTTCCGTCCATGCCGGGTCCGTCTGCGGAGATGGGTAATTCCGCCAAGACTCGATTCAGACGCTTTGCTTCTTGTTCTGGAAAGGCCTGGATCTGCCGAACCATCCAATCCTGGAATCCAGCTGGTGTCAAGGCAGGGATATGAGGCATCGAACCGGATCGGCCTTGTACGAGATGATATCCACAGCGCAAGTGTTGATACAAGTCTTCGAGGTTGTCAAGTGCTCCTCGACGGTTGCAATGAAAAATGCCTGAAATTATTAGAAGGTATGTTAACCAGGAACGAGAAACTTACTTCGAAAGGGGAAAACCTCTGAATCCAGCTTATACTGGGTGTAAAAGGCGTAAAGCTTTTCTGGAGTGATGACTATGGAGTTTGTGGGATTGTACTCGGAGATCTGACAAATGTTAGCAGCGTTCGGCGGTGGTTCGAACAACTTACAATATAGTTGGCAATTCCCCGGAGAAATTGACCAAGTCTGGCCGTTGGTTCGCCCCTATCATTAAACAGTTCACCCCATTTGACGTCAACAGCAGACAACGCGACGCTCTTTTGACGCTCGGAAGACTCTTGTCTGCTGAGGTCGAGCTCTGCCTTGCGTGGTTGAGGAGGAGATGGACGATTCTGTAGAATCACTGGCACCCGATCTGAGAAGCGGACCGACATCGGACGTGGTCTTGGGCTTGGGTACGGCGACTCAAAAGGTGTATGCAATGCACTATGCTTGGTGAGAGCCGGCCTTGGCTTCGACGACATGTTGGAAGCTTTTGACGACTCGGAAAAGACCGAAGATGGTGGACTACCGCCCGAAACAGAAGAATTTGTTTTCGATTCAAAAGACTCGGCCATATCAGTCACGTCTTCGACAGTTGCTTGATATGCCGGTTTTCGATATGGTTCTATCGGGGCCGGTCGAGGACTTTGAGCTTCTTCAGACGAAGGGGTATTCTGTCCAGTCCTCGAGGAATCGACAACTGATATTGTCAGTATTAAACTAGAACTGATTAAATGACTTTACTGACGTTCAGTCTTGAGCTTGGCAAATATTTCGTCAACACACTTGCTCTTGAGTTCGTCCAAGGCAAAGTTCCTAAACAAATCTTCGATTTGCTGCTTGGTCATATCGCTACTGGTACTAGTAGTACTCATCCTGTTGTTCATGGGAGGGGAGTTCAAAGTCATCCTATCAATGGTGGTTGCAAAATTCTTCTGTCTAGTCGGGGGTACAGCCGGAGATATATCCTGGCCTCCCGTCCCAAACCCACGCCTTTCGGTCCCTCGTCGCGGATCGGCGGCTCCCTCATCCATGAGCGGTCGGACAGACGACGATCGGGTAAGTGTGCTTAAGCTCGCACGGCATCAGAGGGGCGTCGGTGGGCGACACACGACACGAACGCTGTGGGCAGACGCGCAGACGATGGGCGAAAAGAAGAGTCTTGTAGGGGGCATCAGACTCAACATGTCTTCCGAATGGACGCCCAGAGGCAGCAGTGCTGCCCAGCGTGAACATACCGAGCCCTCAATGAGAATCGCCCGCAGCTATGGCTTTCTTGGAAAACATGCCAATGATGGGAGGTAGGGTCTCACTAGGCGTTTGCCTTGCGTCGCCGGCAATGCATGGTGGGCGGATGTGCAACAGAGGGATCCCCTGTCGGCATGCGTCGGGCTTCAATGCGGATTAGTTTGTGCTATCAAACAACCATGTATTGACTACGTCCATCGAGATGGTGGTGTTTCGGTAACCTGGTTGAAACTGATGTAGCCATCGAAGCAATATCCCGTGGATCAACGTCACATCAAAAAGTCGATTCGAAACCAGGTCAAACTCTCAACCAGCAACAACACCAAGTCTTCAACACGAACCTCCGTCTTATCCAGCCTACCATCTTTCACCAATCACCAGACCTCCCTTTCAACATCAGAACCCCTCCTTTCAAAACTCCAAACCAATTGGGCCGCAACGCCACAAGGCAATCAGTTCGCCGCCCATGATCGCCACGGCCCCTTCTATTTTGTTCTAGCAGAGCATGACTTGCATCAGCCGTGCAACCACCGCGATATGCTCCGCTCACTCCAGTCGGGCGATGCATTGAAACTTGGAACAAGTGAGAAACGATTGCAGGATGTTGAGACAGAGATAAAATCAGACTCGCTAGCACTGGACATGTGCGGATGGCGGATCATGCCACGCGTACGGATACCTACTGAAAAAAGGTCGTGGCTAGTGTGACGCGGGGCTGCGATGGCGTGTCGATGGTAGGAAAAGTGAGGCTCTCGGAGATGATTGTTGAGAAAGTGAGGCTGGGCTTCGGTGTCGATTTTCGGCCGGGAAAAAACATGATTGCGTCGCACGTGGAAAAGGTAAGGAATGACACGAGGTCGTTGCCCGATGTTGTGCTAATAATGGATATTTAGGAATATCTAGTTGATAAAGAAACTTGTTAGGTGATAGTGGTAAAGAAGCGTACGAAGTACGATGATGATACATGATGCTAATGTACAGAAACCCTCAAACTCTTCCTCGCCAGCCATAAACGCCCACGCCCACGCCCACGCCAATATACAAGATACTTTGGTCACTGCTTTCACTACGCCTTATACAACAGGTCTAAGAAACCTGTGGCCAAATCGACAACAACACTCTTGTTGGGCAAGGTCCCAGCAACACCGTACAGCGCGGCCGAGTCACCCATGGCTTGACCCTTGAGGCCAGTTCCCTCTACCAAGCGCACACGTTCCTTTTCACGCTCTTCCTCGACAACGGTCTCGAGGTCGGCGATGAGTTTCTCCCATACCTTGGTGATGGGTATGGTGACGGCGACGTGAAGAGCAGGGGGGTTCTGTAACGCGTTGAGGTGCCATCCCTTGACGCTCATGGCATCGGCGATGTCGTAGATGTTAAGGTTGCGGGCTGTAAAGGAGATGACGGACACGAGCGGGTTGCCGATGATTTCTAGCTCGCCGCCCAGAGCGGGGATATCCCGTAGAGCGCCGGCAATCTTCTTGGTTGTTCCAACGATGCGAACGCAGGCGTCGAGGTAGCCCGACTCACCCATGGTCATCAAACTTGCCCAGCAGCCGGCGATGAGAGCGCCGGGCCGGGACCCCGCAATGCCGGGCGAGGCGTAGACGCCGCCGGACCAATCGGGCGAGACAAAGTATTGATAGGTGCGCAACTCGGCGGCGCGGTACAAGACGGTGGAGTTGCCCTTGGGGGCGAAGCCGTACTTGTGAGTGTCGCAGCTGATGCTGGAGACGCCCTTGAGGCGGAAGTCAAAGGGTTGCGTCTCGAAGCCGGCCTTTTCTAGGAACGGCACCAGGAAGGATCCTAGACAGCAGTCGACGTGCAACCATAGGCGACGGCGCAACGCTAGCTTGGAGAGGGCCGAGATGTCGTCGATGATTCCGTGGGGGAAGTTGGGTGCCGAGCCGACGAGGAGAATGGTGTTCGGGTTGATGAGGCGCGAGACGGCACCGACGTCGACCTGGTAGGTGGGTGCTGGGCAGGCTACAAGGTGAATCTTGATCTTAAAGTAATGGGCGGCTTTGTGGAAGGCCGTGTGAGCTGTCTCGGGGAGGATCCTAGATGGTGGTCAGTGTTGCGCCTGATGAGTGTCTGTGATGGATCCGTGGATGTCTGATGCTCCGTAGATGTCAGTGATATATCGGTATTGACTTACATCTCAGGTTCCGTTACTCCACGCTCCGTATAAGCCTTCTGTCGAGCTGCCAAACAAGCCATGAGGATACTGTCGGTACCTCCACTGGTCGAGGTCCCCGCGGCACCGGGTGGCGCATGGAACATATTCAGCACCATACTAACCACCTCGGCCTCCATCTTCCGAACCCCCGGGAAAACGTCCGGGTGGAGAGGGTTGGCGACGGTGAACTTGCCGTAGGCCTCCGTCTGCAGCTTAATCAAGTCGGCCTCGCCATGATACACAGCGCCCGACACGTATCCGTCCTCCCAGCGAGTATGATCCATGTTGGCGAGGGTGTCCAGCTCGGAGCGCACGGCATCTTGCGTGAGACCTTCCTTGGGCAGGATGAGGAAGCGATTCTGGTTCTCCGGCACCATCTTGGCCGACATACTGGCGATGGAGTCCTTGACTTGCTTCTGCACCTTGCCGCGCACGCCGGGGGCGCGGAGGAAGTAGCCGTATAGAGTTCGGCGGATGTTGGTGTACAATTCGATTAGGGAGCCGACGATGCCACGGCCCTTGAGCTTCCAATAGGCGCGGCGCGTCCATCGCCATACGAAGAGGAAGAAGAGGATATTGCGTAGTCTGAGAAAGAAGACAAGTCAGCGTGGTGTCGCTCAGCTTAACGTGTTGGTAATGGTGGATTGGTGGTGGTCGAGTCGTGATGATATCATGAGTCTGCAAGCACTTACAGATCCAAGTTGAGAAGCGACCAAGAAATATCGTGCCTTCGACGCTTGACAGATTCAATGCTGCCACGCAGGCTGATGGGCATACGCGAGGAGCCAGGCATGATTGCAGGTCACTAGTTATTAAAAATTAAGGGAAGAAGAGCAAGGAGAAGAAGCCGACGACGTAATAAGTAGAGAGAAGAAGAAGAAGAAGAAGGAATGGAAGATGGTTCGCCAAGAAGGAAGCCAGTCTGGATGATAGCGGGAGGACGTCACAGGCTCGGTCAGCGATGGTTGTTGGCGGGGCATGGCCGCTACTTGATTATTTTTTAGCGGGTTTTCAGCGGGCTTACAGCGGGCCCCGCGGACTGCTGGGGGCCTTCCTCTGCCGCCATCCGGGCCCCGGGCCATCACATGCTCCGCCGACGTGGCCAAGAGGGGGAACATGGCCGCTGCGAACGGGTGGTCGCCCCCTGTAGATGGACAAGGGTGAGGGGGACTTGGGGGACTATTTAGGGAAAGGAGAAATAGATTTCAGGGTTATTTGGGGTTAATTATGGTCAATTTCGTTGGTATCGGACATGGTGGGAGATGCATGGACGGATAGATTGGATATGAATGGATGGCATCACCTCAAATTGGTGGTTTATGTGGTTGCAGTGGGTGTGAGTGTACAGGCGTTGGTTGTCATGATGATTCATGGTGGATACCTTAGGACGGACAGGAAGACTTGGAACTTTGGTGATACTACAACACCAAGATCTATACCCGGATAGGCTATGAGGAAGTATAGTAGGTAGTCTTGGATAGATATACATGTAGTATGAATACAACTAATATTGAAACAAAGATAGGCTGCCTACCCTTGAATTCTTCATTCTTCATCCTTCGTCCCTCATCCTTGATTCTTCTTCTTCTCTCCATCGTTTCATATACAGAAAATTGCCATTGGCCAGATTTCTCACTCAAGTCTTCTCATACTCCAGCCTTCAACTCACATGGTCAACATCTTCTCTCGACCCTTGTCGTACTTGATTGCCGCACTTGACTTGACAAAGACTTGACACCCAGACCCTGACCGTCCGATAACGCCATGATATTTTCTCTCGACTCCGGTTGATGCTCTCCCGAGTTGTAACGCCAGATTTAAACTACGTCTTGATATTTCCTTTCCTCCCGTAGCATTGTGGTGGCAATTGTGGTGGCAATTTGCATGGCACATTGTGGTGGCGCTTCGTGAGTACACTTCATGAGTGGTACTTGATATCCATAATCATCATACCGCCGTCTTGCCGGTGCCGTATTTCGCGAGCAACTTCCCCTGGAAAAACTTGGATTCTTCCTCACAGCTCTCCAGTCCCTGCTTGGCGCACCCAGGGAACATGACGACGAAATCCCCGTCCTGATAAGGTGTTCCGAGATCGGTGCGCGTGTATGAGGCGATGCTCCGTTGCGGGACGAGGGCGAGCTTCGAAAGGATCGTGGGGTGCCATTGTACAATGTGTTCCTAGGCACGTTAGATGTTGAGACGCCGTGTCAGTGACTGACAACTCACCAGCGCGTGTCTCTCAGCCTTCTGAAAGTTGTAGCTTCGGTAAAGCGGATCCATCCAGGTCTCGATAAAGTAACGAGCCCAATCCCCATTCCGTATTATCACGCTGTTGGATACCAGGCCGCTACTGTCCTGGCTGATGATGAGGTCGGCGTCCTCTCCCTTCAAGTGCGCAAACGTCTTGATGATGCTGTCGGGCGGAACAACGGGGAAGTCTTTGACCATCAATGTCTCCAACTTCTTGGTGTTGAGAACTTGGTCTTCTAGTGACTTGGTAAAGTCCATGATGTAGGCGTCCTGGTCAAGGTACCAAAAGTATTTGCAGTCGGGGTACGTCGAGAGGGCGTGGCGCAGGGCGATAATCTTGGACCATGTGATTGGTGATCCGTGGGTGTTGTAGTCGAAGGCTTTCACAACCATTGCCTCATAGCCTACAAGGGGAGTTAGAGTTGCGACATGGCGCGGGGATCCTGTGCTGCTGCTTACCGTGTTTTAAAGCATACTGCTCCCGATTCTCCCGTACCGTCTGGAGGTAGGCGTTGCTGTACGCTGTGGGATCTATCACCGTGACAATGACAACCCTAGGGGTTCCTGACGGTGTATGCTCGTGGTAGGGAGTGTTTCGAGGCGACCCAAATAGGAACCAGAACCCTGCGACCAGCGCCAGAAGTATTAGAGCGACCGTCTTCAAGCGACTCCTCCGCAGCTGTGGTAGCTTGGAGGATCTAGGTCGGAATGGTGGGGGGTTTGAGCTCTTGCGAGGCGGATACGCAAAGTGCATCGTGCCTGATGCCGCCGGCCAAGCACAAGGATATGTGTGTGTGTGTATGTATGTATTCGTGTGTACTTTAATCTTGGTCGCTTTCGATCGAGGTCAGTTTCATCGAGGTCAACTCGTTCAAGTCGGGGTCGTCGATGGTGGCGCCGCCGAGAAGGTGGATCTGGCGAGAGCAAAGGTTCAAAAACCCGAGGCGACTCCTGAAACTGGTCGATATCTGGCGCCCTGTGTGACGCGCGCGGGCCGGCAGCACGAGTGCAGGGACGAACACTCTGGGGGTCTTAGAGGACGCTTTTGGAAGAGGACCAGAATTCAAGATCAAGATCTGGCGAACAGGTCGGGGAAACGAGTGTCGGGTCGATCAATGATCAGTGGCGTCGAGGAGGTTCAAAGGTTCGAGGGTTCGAGGAATTAGATTTAGAATTAGGTCCCTCGATGGGTGGCCTTTTGCTTCCAACATGAACGTTTGTGGTGGCCCACTTGGTCTGGCATGACAGGGGAGCCTTGGGGAGGAGTGCTCACCTTCGGAACGTCATCTCGGTGACGGAAGTATGAAGATCCGCGACTGTCCGTATCTTCTACTGTGTCCAGACAGTCAGATGTCAGGGGTTCACATTGCAGAATGTTCCGAGATGGATCTAATAAAGGTCTAATTTCTATTGGATCTAGATCTGCTCTAGCTCAGTCGATTTATACATGATGTCTCGCCATAGTGCAGGTCTCATTATTCGGATGTCGTTAAGCATATCTGCACAGATTTCGAATATCACAGAGACGGTTCACCAACGATGTATAACATACACGAGGTGGCCAAACAATGTCATCAGTCGAAAGAGAAGATAAGTTCCAGGAAATACGTAACAATCGCGAAATGTCATGCAAAATGTATCAGTGTCTGTGTGAATCTACCCACAGCTTGTCCAAGTGAACCCAGTAGACCACCCCACGTACATCACGATACCAAAGTATCGGACGTCGAATCACTGATAACCTCTGCCTTGCCAGGTGAGAAAGAACCAAAACGGTCCAGTCTCAGGCTCGAACAGAGTGTCAATATTTGCACACAGACTAGTTGACTTGACATGGAAGAGCAATATCAGGCAACTTAAGAGTGTGCAGACCAATCTGACGGAAAACGCAAGTCTTCATTTCCCACAGTATCTTGACATCAATTCACGCAGGTCTTGACCTTCCAAGGCATCTCGACATTTGGACGCAAGCTTCAATCCCGACACCAAATCATTGCTCTTTCTTACTCTCTTGGCTCGACTCGGTCGACTCGGCTGACTTGGTTGCTTCTTCACCAACTTCATCCTCATCGTCATCTGCATCAACGTCGATAACCCTGTCGCTCATGTTTTGAAGAACTCGAGCGCTCAATGCCTTGACGGTTGTCCAAATACCCATCATAAAGGTAAATGCTCCAATAGTGACGAAGATCACGTTGATATTTTCGACTCGTGCTCTTCCGGTCCCTTGTCGACGGCCAGTATTTCCCATGACACCACTGGAACGAAGATTCCACCATTGCCAAGGAGACATGGCTAGCATGCCTTTGGCGAGTCCAACGATTCCAAGGGAGAAGAAGCCTTTGACAAAATGTTCGGACCAAGTCGTCGGCTCGTACTGCGGCAGTTCTTTTAATGCCTCGATATCCGTGACCACGCTTGTGACCGTATCGCTAATGGTGCCGACCGGATCGGCCCAGAGGTCGAAGATGGGATCTGCAATGAAGCCGAGAATGAAGATGCTCATCACCAGGATGACAAATGTCAAAGCGAACTGTGCCCACTTGCTGCTGAGAGCAGAAGCCCATTGTAAACGATCAATTCGGTAGGTGAATTTGCATGTCGGACATTGCCAGTAATTCCTAGCCTCGGTCGGATTCGCCAGTCTCCAAGCAGTGAGGCAACCCTCGTGGACGTATTTTTGCGATCCCTTACACTTGCATGGTGATAGCAACCTTCCTAGCTCAGGATCGTCCGATGTATATGTCGGTCGAGACGAGGCTGAAGATACCCCAAAGGTCGTGGTAGCCGTGGGATATTTGGGTTCTTCCATGTCAAAGCAGATGCGACACGTTCGAGGGCCGTAATTCTTGCCTTTCGGTGTAGTCCGAGATTCCGCATGGGACTCTGGCCGAGGTTCTGTATGCTCTGTGTGCTCTGTACGAGGATCTGATTGCGGCACCTCTTTCGACTGTGATAGAAAGTCTTCAGACGGCCGTGGTGGCGATTCTTTAGTTGGAGACGGTTGCGCAGCGCCGTTCCCAACCGAAGACCAATCCCACGTAGGATTTGTATCCATGGCGTCAAATTGTTTTCCTGACAACGTGAAAGGTTGTAGGAAATGAGGCCTCAAAGATGGAAGGAAATGAGCCCACAGGCCAAGGCGGAGGAAATGGAGCTGTAGGTAAAGATTTGTGAGGTGTTCAATCAGCCAACCTACATGGTAGATGGCCTACTAGGCGAGGCTCAGGTCAAGCAAAGGAAGCAAAAGGGCGGGGAAGGAGTCAAGGACGCCAAGTGCATTGCGTTCCAGCTCAAAAGGCCAGCTCAGCCTTTCAGAGAACGTCCAGGAAGCCAACCGAAGCTGCCGAGAACTGATGATGGCTGTGCCAGGTACCACGCAATTTGAAGAGTGTGGGGGGCTGGGAGATACGGGATGTGACATCCCGGAATCCGGCCAAACCATTTCCCCGAATAGCTTCCGATGAGCTCGACGCGCAGCTGGCCGTGCCTGGAAGTAGAGCTGCTGGTCAAACACCAAAGCTCCATCGCAGCCTTGTCGTTTGATTCCTTGTCGGAACTACCAATCCATCCTGCGCTTTGCCCTGCACCTTGCAACTCAACCAGGACACCTTTTCGTCTTTCCGATACTCAGATCGCAGCCCCCAACTATGGCGGACCGATACTCCTTCTCCCTGACGACATTCTCGCCCAGGTACGTTACGTGATGACGGTGATGGCTTAATCTTACTGACTGATTGTAGTGGAAAGCTGGTGCAGATTGGTATGCACGATCGACTTGAATACGTTGGCTTTAAGCTTGACGTTATTTTGACTGAACTAACAACTTCACAGAGTATGCACTCAATGCCGTGAACCAGGGCATCACTGCCCTTGGCATCAAAGGTTCGCGACAACTACCAGCTGCCTTGCAGACTGCTTGGCCACTGCTAACATCCTTCAGCCACCAACGGCATCGTCCTTGCCACCGAGAAGAAATCCTCGTCTCCCCTCGCCGACCAGAGCTCCTTGTCCAAGATCAGCAACATCACCCCTAACATTGGCATGGTGTACTCTGGAATGGGACCTGATTACAGAATATTGGTCGATCGAGCACGCAAGGTTTCGCACACTGGATACAAGCGCATCTACAACGAGTACCCCCCTACCCGGATATTGGTGCAGGACGTCGCCCGTGTGATGCAAGAGGCAACTCAATCTGCCGGTGTTCGACCCTACGGTGTGAGCCTTTTGGTTGCAGGATGGGACGAAGGTATCGAGCCCGAATCGGAGGAAGACACTGCCACCGAGGGTGATGAGAAGAAACCTGTCAAGAAGACTGGTGGTATTCATAAGGGCGGACCCATGCTTTATCAGGTTGATCCCTCGGGCAGCTACTACCCCTGGAAGGCCACGGCGATTGGCAAGAGTGCAACCAAGGCCAAGACTTTCCTAGAAAAGAGATACTCTGAGGAGTTGGAGCTTGAGGATGCCATCCACATTGCCCTCTTGACGCTAAAGGATAACATTGAGGGAGAGATGAATGGCGATACGATCGAGATTGGTAAGGATCCTATCCCCTGTTGGCTGATCTTTTCTAACAGATATAGGTATCGTTGGTGCCCCGGCAGACCATCTTCTAGGTATTGAGGGAGTGGAGGGTGCGGTCGGACCTCGATTCAGAAAGCTGACTCCTCAAGAGATTGAGGACTATCTGACGAGTCTATGATTTCCGAGCATGGTTACTAGGAGAGCTTTGTACAATAGAGAGGGTTATACACGCTCAATGAGCTGGTTCTGGTACGCGTTCTTGGGGCTTTCCTGCAATGATCGACGACCAAGGGGATATTTGTGATATCGTGACAAAGGAAGATCTTGGACCTGCCTCTACGCCAACCACCTTCCATCCTGGTGTGATTGTAAAGTCCACCTTGGCCCAGGTTTCCGCAATGTTTGTATCCTCCCCTAGGCCTAGTTGGCCATTGTCATTCTTTCCAACAACGTAGATGCAACCGTCCGTCGTCAACGCAATGGCATGCGATTCACCGAGGGAAACATCTTTGACGTCCTTGTCTCCGTCGACCTCTACATAGTTGGGAGTCTGACTGATGTCTGCAAAAACCTGATGACTATGTGATCCAGGAGGCTTGGCTCCCCAGACGTAGAGTCCCCCTCCCTCTGTCAACGCAGCACCGATATATCCTCCTGCAGCTACTTTTGTAACCGGGTCTTCAAGATCATTAAGATCGGTTACTTGACCCGGTTCATCGGCAGGACTTATCTGTTAGATAGTCTCTCGAGTCACGAACATGAGTCACTTACCTAGAGTCACTGACATCTCGGCCGAGACAGTCCTCGAAGCGAGGGTCACCAAGCGTAGATACTGATCCGTCTTCATACAGAATTACGAAGCCAGTATCGTAAGCAGCTATTTGCTTGACGGGGACCTTGCTTGGCCAGGACTGGGCATCTGACCTACTTTCCCAAGCGCTGATAGAAGGGTACCTGACGAGGGGATGTAAAGGTTTTCCGAGACTCGAGAGATCGACCTCTTCACATTCAATGGTGAGTATGGCGCCATTTGCTGCTTCGGCACTCGAGGGAACAATTCTTTGGATATCTAGAGTAAGCGGACTTGGAGTTGCGCCGGCCAAGCACCAATGACTGTCACGTTGTACTAGGCATGTCAATGAGGCTTGTCAAAAGTGCTTCGGAATGTCCTCGGAGGGCGTACCTGATGTATAGCATAGATGAGCAAACGGTCGTTCCAACGTATGTTCCCCCAGCACCTTGATGAATCGGAAGATGTCATCTGGCTCCTTGTTTTCCTCGTTTGGCTTGGCAGCATCAAAGATGAGTTGGTTCCAGGCGTTGAAGCCGGTTGCGTATAGCTCCATGGCGTCGTCACCTGTGGCCGCGCGTAAAGGCTGCATGGCGGTGATGGGTGTCGTGTGGTAAACCGCGTAGAGCTGATGGGCGGTAGCGGCGGCGACTAAGCTGCAAGTGTATATTCCCTCGGGTACTTTTGATCTGTAGATGTGGTTTTTCATCTGATAATCGTGGAGCACTGGAGGTTAGGTGGTTGGGAGGTGTACCGTTTGGGAATCTTGGGCCTCGCATTCACGTCTCTACTACTAGTGTCCCTCGCACTTGAGTTTATAGTATCGTTTCAGTTTGACCACGAGCTCATGCAACGGTGAAAAATCAAACAGTAGGAGCCATTACTCGTATCTCGTCTTACTCGTTTTGAACTTGACCAGATTTGAAGATCATGGAAGACACAGTGCGGGTTGATAGACTATTGAGCACTCTTACAGTTATTAACACTGTATATCTTACCACGCGGGCTACATACAATGGGCAGCCGCGTCTTGTCAACGCCTTACGACACACGTTATGCAACTTGAACTTAGTATCAACAACACGGCTAATAAGGATCTCGAAACAATACATTCGTCACTTGGTCTTTTTAGAAACTGATTGGTCCCTCGGGTATCGTACAGCTGGCCATGTCCATCAACGAGATGGTGGGCCTCCCAAGTGCAAACAACTGCAATGCGCCGCCTCAGCGCGTCAGATTCCCTTCTTCATCAAAATGCACCTCTCGACCAGCTTCCCTCCCACATCCACTAATTTCCGACTTGTCATGCTATAGCGCGAATCATCGCTGGATGCGGGTCTCGTCGAAAGTGCAATGCTTTCGTCGCCCCCAAGAAAACGACCTCGACACGTCAGGCTGCCGTTGACTCACACTACACAGTCACACACCTCGTCCGACTTCTCACTAAGCAACGACATGGATCCTAACCTGTCTTCGTCCTCTGCGGAGAGTGGAGAAGATGTACACATCCCGGATGTCGCGTCGCCGGTTGACGAAGCCGACGGAATCATGTCCATGGGTGCAAATGTTACTGAGACCATATCTATCGTCGCTCCCCTTGGGTCCTCAGGTGTCCTTGAAGTCCCAGAGGTGGAAAGTGATACTTCCGTTCCGGAAATCATGAGCTCTCGGGCATATCAATTGGAGATGCTCGATCAGAGCCTTAAGCGGAATGTCATTGTTGCAGTAGGTTTCAAGGTTACCCATTGGTGACATTTAATAACAAACCCTCTAGATGGACACTGGAAGCGGAAAGACGCAGGTGTAAGTTTGCTTGCCGAATTGCTCGGATGGTGCTGATCTATCCAGTGCCGTTCTTCGTATCAAGGCCGAGTTGGATAAACCTTCTGAAAAGGTAGTGAATCACTGACACTGTAGAGGTGCTTGACACAGCTAACAACGGTAGCTTATTTGGTTTCTTGCTCCCACTGTCACCCTCTGTTCTCAGCAGTATGAAGTTCTAAAACTCCAAATCGAATCAACTCCCATGAAGCTATTGACTGGCAACGATAACCTTCATACATGGTCTGCCCCGACTTGGACGAAAATCTTGAAAGGAACTCGACTTGTTGTTTCTACCTTTCAAGTCTTGCTTGATGCTCTTTCTCACGGCTTCATCAACATAGAGAGCTTAGGTCTACTTGTTATTGACGAAGGTGTGTATTCCTTGACCACGGCCATGTTCTCGCTAACTTTCTAGTGCACAATTGTGTCGGGAAACACCCGGGTAGCAAGATCATGACCGACTTCTATCATCTACGCAAACACGACAATCGTCCAGTCCCTGCCGTGCTGGGATTGACTGCAAGTCCTGTAATGCGATCGAAAATCGAGAGCATCGATACTCTGGAATCGACCATGGACGCAACATGCGTTACTCCAAACATACATCGAGAAGAACTTCTCAAATGTGTGAACAAGCCGTGTTTATCCTACTCGACTTACAATAATATCGAGTTTCCTACCAACACCGAGTCACTAAAGTCACTCCGAGAAGTATTTCGCAAGATGGATATTGCAAGTGACCCATACATACTCAAACTACAAGCCGACGGAAGCGATAGAAGTCGAAGAGCATTGATAGATGCCATTCAAAAACACGACACCTTTTCGCAAAACCAAATGAAAGGTTTCTGTAATAGAGGTATGGAGGCACTTGTCCAGTTGGGACCCTGGGCTGTGGACCATTACATCTCCAAGGCAATTGCCGAGTTTTTGGCCCGTACAGAAAGAAGAGATTCTTTCTACGATGGCTGGCTAAGCGAAGAGAGAGCTTATCTGGCCGGCTTTTTTGGAAAAGTTTCCGTTCAGGCTCCCAAGGTACCGCCAACCCCTTCTGAACTTTCCGACAAAGTTGCTGTTCTCATACAAAGACTTCTATCCACTCAAGATCCTGTGGTTGGGATCGTCTTTGTCAAAGAGCGAGCAACCGCAACACTTGTCTGCGACATACTATCATCGCTTCCGCCCATCCTGAAAAAGTATCGAATAGGCGCCATGGTAGGCACGTCGAATCATCTAGCCAGAAAAAAGAACATTTACGAGTTCGCCGAAGCCGCAGACCTTCTTTCTTTACAAAACTTTCGATCAGGCAAAATCAACCTGCTAGTGGCTACCAGCGTCCTTGAAGAGGGCATCGATGTACCAGCTTGTAACCTGGTCATCTGTTTTGACAACCCAAACAACCTCAAATCCTTCATTCAACGAAGAGGAAGAGCTCGCATGCGGAAATCCGACCTGGTCCTTTTCTCGAGCGGCAAGACATCTCGGGATGATTCATGGAAGGCTCTAGAGGAGGAGATGAAGAAGCAATACCAGGATGACGACAGAGAGCGAAATGAACTCGAGCTTTTGGAGGATTCTGAAGATACCAGCTCTGCACTAATCGAAATCAAGTCTACAGGTGCAAGGCTCGATTTTGACAATGCCAAGCAACACCTAGACCACTTTTGCAGCTCCTTGTCACAAGGTGGTTACGTTGATTGTCGACCAGACTACATCATAAACAGAAAGTCATATGGAGGAAAATCCTTGACAGCAACTGTTTTGTTGCCCTCATTCTTGCCGTTGAGTCTGCGGCAGGCTACAAGTTCTTCATCATGGGCTTCCGAAAAGAATGCAACAAAAGATGCTGCATTTCAAGCATACAAGGCATTGTACGATGCTGGACTTGTCAGCGAACATCTCCTCCCCTACAAACTTGAAGAGATACCCGGAGTCGAAGACCGAGCACCCGAGGTCGAGGTTGAACAGCCCTGGAAGCCTTGGAAACAGATTGCTCTAGCATGGCAAGGCACAGCGGATCGATGGCTATACTACGTGAGTTGTCACAATGAGAACGACATCCTAGTAGGCCATTACAAGATGGTTTTACCAATTCAGATACCTCAGCCTCGACCGATCAAGCTGTACATTGACTACAACATTGAGTGGCGGCTCAGCTTTAGCTCAGGGTCACGGATTACGAAGAGTGACTCGCAAGATCTTCCGGATCATACATCAACTCTACTCGCCCTCAACTTTGCTCATCGATGGCTAGTCGAGAATCGCAGTCACGTCATCAAGTTGACTGCTAATGACGACTTACCATGGGGAGAAATTGGCTCTGTTCCCTTTGATCTACAGCAAGACTACACAGACGGCGACCATATAATCAGGGATCAAGCAAAATGTCCCTTTTTATACGTTGGTGTGCTCCCATCGAAACCGCCAGCAGACCTTGTCCAACACGGTTACTACTTTTTGGAGAACGCACCCATTAATGTACCTTATGTGTCTCTGAAGAAGTGGACGCGGCGTGCTGATTTCCTTCATCGGCTAAACAACGACCCTGCCAAGGAATTACCCAGTTCCAAGCCTTACTCTGCGGTTCTCCCTGCTTCTTGGATTACAGTGGACACCATACCAAAGATTCATACTCAGTTTGGGATGCTGATCCCTTCAGTTATCCATGAACTTGAGGTGATGATGGTTGCTACCGAACTGGCTACGACATTGTTGGACCCTGTTGGGATTACCGACCTCCAACTGGTGCGGGAAGCTATAAGTTCTCGAAGCGCCATTGAACCAGTCAACTACGAGAGACTTGAGTTTCTCGGAGACTCCATTTTGAAGTTCTGTGCTTTTGTTCAGGCTTCTGCAGATCGTAAGTGTATTTCTTTCCAAGCCTACAAGTATGATACTGATCAGATATGTAGACCCGAATTGGCCAGAGGGATATCTTTCGTTATTCAAGGATAGGCTCATTTCAAACTCGAGACTCTCTCGTGCTGCCATTGTCAAGGGTCTGTCCAAATTCATCTTATCAAAACCGTTTACAGGTCAAAAGTGGCGACCATTATATCTGGACGACCTTCTCAAACAAGAGTCCAAGACACTGCCACCTAGAAGACTGGCATCAAAGACTCTTGCAGATGTCGTGGAGTCACTCATCGGAGCATCATACCAGGATGGAGGGATTCCCAAGGCATTGAAATGCATCTCGATATTCCTTGACGAGATCAAGTGGCATGACGAGGGAAGTGGTCGCCAAATTCTCTTGAACCTTGTTCCCAGCGACACGAAACTACCTTCCGTCCTTCGACCTTTGGAGGAACTTATGGGGTATTCCTTCCAAAGAAAGGCACTTCTCGTCGAAGCAATGACGCATGCTTCATACGTCGCAGATTCCCAACAAAGATCTCTCGAACGACTAGAGTTTCTCGGTGATGCTGTACTAGACAACATCATCGTTACAAAATTGTTCAGTCTACAACCCTCCTTGCCACATTACCAGATGCATCTACTCAAGACGGTCATGGTGAATGGTGACTTCTTGGCTTTTGTGGGTTTGGAACACAGGTTGCGGCAGACAGAGTTTGTTGTCAACAGGGACGGGGAAATCGAGGAAAAGGAGACTTTTCTACCTCTTTGGTCATTCATGCGCCATGCTTCACCGGCCATCGGTCTAGAGCATGCAGCCATGACATTACGATTCAAAGACCTTCGACACGATATACTGGCTGCCCTTGAGCGCGGAACGCACTACCCCTGGGCTTCGCTGGCTCGCCTCCAAGCCAAGAAGTTTTACTCTGACCTTTTCGAAGCTCTACTCGGTGCAGTCTGGATAGATTCTGGTTCCCTTGAAGTCTGCGAGGCTGTCCTAGAACGTTTCGGCATCATGACCTATCTCGACCGCATCCTCCGCGACAACGTTCACGTCAAGCACCCAAAGGAAGAACTGGGTACGCTGGCTATTGCAGAGACTGTCAACTATGCTTACGAGGTGCTGGCTGGCGCTGATGGCGAGAAGGAGTACCGATGCAAGGTCCATGTTGGACAGAGATTGGTTGCAGAGGTTCAAGGTGGCGTGGACAAGGAGGAAGTGAAGACGAAAGCTGCAGAGGAGGCCGTGAGATTCATTACGGAGGAGAATAACAGGATTGGGAATGAAGAAACGATCAAGGAATGATTAACGAATGGCTACGATACTGGATCTTATGAATGATGTATGTCAGATTCTCTCTAGTTACTTTAGTCTGATCTACAGACAATGACGTGGATCTACGACGCTTCGAATTGCTTCATCTCCTCCAGGATAGTATCAACCGCCCACTCCAACATCCTCTCCATATCCCATCAACACCCCCCTTCAACACCCTCTACGCCTTCGCCGGGCTCTCCACCCTCCTCTACGGCAGCAGCAAATACCTCCTCGGCCCCATGGTCGACACCCAGACGGAAGCGCGCCTCGACTTCCACGCCACCACCGCCGCCAAGCTCGACGCCCTCGTCACCAAGCTCGAAAGCACCGTCTCCGAAGTCCCCGCCGCGAAGAAGCTAGCCGCCCTCGGCGACGACGAGAGCGACGTGGACGACCCGTCGGAGATGTTCCACCGCGACATGGGCACGCAGACGTCGTTGCCCCTGAGCGTAGCGCCGACGATGGGCAAAGATGCAGGCGGGGACGCGACGGCCGCGCAGCAGAAGCATGTGGACGGGGTCGTGATGCTGAGTAAAGTGCTTTCTGGGTTTAAGGACGATTTGCGGCAGCAGACTGAGGATATGGAGGATATCAAAACGCTGCTGGACGTGCTGCGCGACGATGTCGATGGCTTGACCTACGGGGGCCAGTCCGAGTTCCTCGCTGGCTACGACATGTACGGCCGGTCGCGTAACGCTGAGCCCGAAGACGAGATTCGCAAGGTGCGGGATAATATTAGGAGGGTCAAGGGCGTGCTGCTGAGCACTAGAAATTTCCCTTCGTCGACGAGGTAGAGCGCACGAGGGGGTTGGGATCTACGAGTAAGAGAAGGCCCCGGGATGACAGCGAATAGTTGCTTGTACTTTATGAACATGGTATATACATGGTAAAACAGCGTCTACATCTCTGCAAGGTCTGCCAGCGCCTCAGGGATTCCGCTTCTCCGACACGTTCTCGCTCTTCTTAGGATCGGGAATCTTATAATGCTGGAGAACGGACTCCCATGATGTGACTTTGATGTGCTCGTAGCCTCTGCCCTCTTCCATCTGCTCCCCGTACCACTCCATGGTCGGCCGGAAGATGTACTTAAACCGATCCACCTGGCCTCTTTTGGTGACGTCTTGGGTGAAGTTGAAGAGTCTGTTTTTGCACTTTGTGAATTTCGTTTGACCGTTGCCCCGTGGCGGGTGGAAGATTATCTTCCTCGGCTGTCCATCCTTTATCTCCTCCTCGGGCGGGTCGATGTCCATCGCATCTGACGGGGGGGATTGGGAGAACGGTCTTGGTGCATGACCTGGCTTGACCATTTTCCAGCCTCTGCCTGGCAATTTGTCGTCAGGGGCGGGTACCCAGTATTTGACATCGTCAATGAACTTGTCCAGATGATTCAAAGTCATATCTAGGGGGTCCGAGTACTCTGTGTCTGGACAGTCAAACCCACCCATCCAAACCCTAGTCAAGGGAAGTCCAGGGTTCTTGATTTCGTTTTCGATGCGGAGGATATGGATCGCTTCGCGCTGCGCCTCTATAAGGTCTTCTTCGTAGATGAATCTGCCACTGGAAAATTTATCATTGGGTGTCATGTCCCAGATGAGCAGTTCCGTGTCGCGCCATGGCTTCAGGTGAATGTTCCTTGGCCGATGTATCGCAATCCAGGGTCGGCGGGTGGGTGCAACATCCAGAGGATACTCGTCGGGATTCCAGCTTCCTTCAAGAGTGTAAAAGAAGGAAATAAGCGTGTTGTAGAATCCACAGGGTGGCTTCCCTCCCCTAGGGCTTTCTAGGGCCGGAAACCACCTGAAACAGTTCCTGTACGACTGAAACTCGGATCGATAGTCTCGGAAGTGAAAAGCCATGTCGGCGTTCCAGTAAGAGACCGGGAACTTGTAAAGCATGATGGGACACCAGTAAGCTTGGGGTATCTTCAGCACAATATTCGAAATGTGATTCGTGATAGTGTCTGCCCTATCGTTAGGGACAAGCCTTCTTTTCGGCCCCTGAGGAGCTTGGACTAATCCGAGTGCTTGCCCAACGCTCCCTGGCGTCGCCTTCTCCTCTTCGGCAAGGTCAAGTGCCTTAAACACGTCGTCTGGATTGGGGACAGTGTTTGCAGCATACTTGGGCAGCGTGATAAAGCGAGACATCCTGGCCGTTTCGGGCTCACTCGACCCGATGACACTGAATTTCTTGAACTGGTCCATATGGGTAATAGACCACCAGCCGAACCAGTTGACCAAGCTCTGCTCGTCATTGCCATCGATATGTTCAGGGGCGGTTATCAAGGGGCCGCTATCCTCCCTGTCTTTTGTAGCTCTGACAAGCTCTCGGATCAACCTGCATGTCTTCTCTCGTGCTGTCTTTGCTTCAAGATTAAGTGCTTGGCGAGATTTTTCCTCGTTTGAGTAGCCGTTTGAGCTGCGATCTCGCTGCTCAGCCAACTGGGCTTTTTCAATCGCCAAAGTGAAGAGCCAATCGTCAATGTCTGCACAGACGGCAAGTCTTCCTCGTCGATACGGATCATAATTTTGATGGGTTACATCATGAAAGCTCTGCCAGAACCATTTGACGAAATTGTAGGCTTGTTGCGGTTGTGATACAAGAAAACTGGGGGTCACCAATATCACTATTCCAGGCTGGAATACACGCTGAAGACGCACGTCGCCAAATCCAGCCGGTGATGGTGATGAGGAGGGGAGCATTGCGGGTGACCGTAGAGATTTGGTAAACGACCAAAAGCTGAAGTCTCCATTTTGGCCGTGAAGTAGGCGATTCATGCCAGGAAACAGTCGGATGTTCCAAGTTGCATTTTCGTGTATAATGACAACGCCATGGTTTAGTTTCAGAAACCGGAACCAGTGACTTGGCGCAATACTGCTAAATATCCTGCAACTGGAGTTGCAACTTCGAAGCCAATGCGCGAGAAACAGAGCATCTTGTTCGGCTGATGGTGGGAAAGCGAGAAAGAAGTCATGACTTGTTGTGCTTTGTAGACTCTGGGGGAGGAGCTGATCATAGTTGAGTCCGAAAAATGTTTGGAAAACCGTTGGGCGCATCCCCGGTGGGTGGTCCTGCCCGACCTCTGGCTTGGGCGAGATAGGGGCTAGCAGTGAAGGTTCGAAGATGGTGCTCGGTCTGAAAATCATGTATTCAAGGAGCGAGTCATGCAATACGGCGTCTTCTGTCCCCCAGTCTTCTGATTTCAGAGGATAAATCAGAATGGAGAATTCCAGGGCGTAGCATAGAACTCCTAGCGATCCAATTTTCAGGTAGTCCACAAAAGCCTGAAGGCTCTCGAGGTTTTCTCTGAAGGTAACAGAGCCTTTGCACAGCTCCTCATTCTGCAGAGCTCCGCTTGCATTTTGAGCTGAAAAGTCTTTTGCCATGCAGTGATGAGTGAACTCTAGTATTGGTTCAGCTTGGAATAAAGCGGCCCACGATTTGGTATTGTCTGCGGGCATTCCGTCGAAAACAAGAGTGACCGGTTCTGGACGCATCGAGCCGAATATTGCCTTTTTTGTCCTGGTTTTACCGCCCACGCCATCTTGAGAACCATCCGTGGACGCCCTTCTCAATGCAGGGGGAAGTCGCTTCGGAAGGTTTTCGGCTTCTTCAGTTATCACGCTGTTTCCATTTAAGGACGTATCGGCTGGAGGCTCACGTTTGAGCACTAAATTTTCGGATGGAGGAAAGGGCTCCTTGACGAAAAGGCTGTCTTCAGTATCCAAATCCATAGGCTCTTGAACTATGGCGTTGTCATCGAAACGGACAGATTTTCTCTTCTTCTTGACAACTAATTTCTCTTTGCCTGCGGCCTTTGTGGTATTATCTTCGGGACTTTGCTCTCGGGCCGTTTCAGGCGCTGAACTTTGAGCAAGGCCAAGTTGATCCATGGCGGTCTCTTCAGCTACCCCTAAAGTAGCAGGCGAAGTTTGTTCGGGGGTATCGGAATATGCGGTGGCGCTCTCGTTGACCACTGAAGCATCAGCCTGTGAGTTAAGAAAGAATAGCCTTGGAGGTGGCCTCGGAGGAGGAACAACGCCTTCTCGATCTCGAGAAGCCTTCTGGAGCAAATTTGCATGGCGCATCTTGAGAAGCCGAGGCTTTCTGGTCCGGTTCTCTGCTGCTTCCAACAGGCTTGTCCGTTTCTTTCTTCTTATGCCGCCAGTAAACACGTTACTAGCTCCAGTTTGTGTTGTGTTGGCATTCTGGCTGAGGTACGAAGTTCGATCTGCTTCGATTGCCCTGTACGATGGCCTTTGGCGACCAAGTTTGGATGCTAAGGCACTAGATATTGCTTTCTTGGGCCGTGAATCACCTGCAGTCGCCGTTGGCATAGACTGCCGTCGGATCACCCCAGGACGCGCCGTCGAGGTGGGCGGCGACGTGGACGAGTTCCGTTGTCTCCTGGATGTTTGGCTATCTGTAGCTGGGTTTCCAAATGCTCTATCTTGGCCATCTTCTGATGGGCCAGGCTGTGTTTCAAGGGGTTTTGGCGTGTCGGGAAGGTCAGTGGAGCTTCGCGGCGAGCTGTTGGCCTCCACATGCTGGGTTTTAGATTCTTCTTTTTCCAGGAACTCCCACAAGCTAACTTCAAGAGGATTTGTTAGATCGCGCCCGTGAAACAGATTCAAGTAATCCAGAGAGAGCCTCAGAGAGACCCGTAACCTCCGTTGTGATGATGGCTGCTCCAAGCCCTGCTCAGCACGCATACGATTGCGCACGGCATGCCGCACCCTTTTACTGTGAAGTTTCTCGATGACAGCTCTTCTCCAGGCCATTATTTTAGGATTCGACGCTTCCTGACAACCTTCACGATTCTTGACCTCCTGCCACTTAGCCAGGAGGGGACCCTCACTAATGTAGTCTTCTGGTTCCCAGGAGGCATCCCATAGGGGATAGCCTTGCCATTCTATGAGGTACCTGGGCTCGCCGTCGATCTGCTGCTCGGCCAGTATTTGCCTGACATTCCATTCTTCATCAGAGTCAATTGCTTCTTCAATGGTTGACGTTAGAGAGACGTTGTCTTCCTCGTCGTCGCTCAGGTCCATGGGAGCGGATTCGGAGCGTGAGCTGGTCATTTCGGTAAAAGTCGGAGATGAGAAAGATGGACAGAGTCTGAGGAGTGCGGCAAATGGGTTAAGCCATCGACAGTATTGATTAGGGGTAGCTGGAGAATTGGTTGACTTTTAGAAAGCTACTGTTCCCGAAGGGGAAGACCATAGGATATGTGATGGATGAATCACGCCTGACGTGAATCAGTCGAGGCTCTCAGGGGCGCTGCGGCCGGGGGGATTGAAGAAGTACTCACTCTGATCGCTAAGAAGAGGCCCCACGGTTGAACCTCCGTTAGTGCAGAGGCCGAGAGGTATCGTAGCGCCCAAGCGTCAGTAATCATAGGCCGAAGCTTCAACCGCTTGTCAATGCACATCAACAGCCAGCATTCGGCGTTACAGCCAGCATTCGACAACGCCGTGAATAAGTACACGGTGCGTAAATGAATTTTCTCAGGAGAGGTCGCACGTCTCAACTTTAAAGAACAAACGCCAAAATCTCGAAGCTTAACGCTTGACCCTCGCGACAAGGGCTGGTGGTATTTCGGGATCTTGAAGACCAGAGTTGTTGTCAGTTGTCAGTGAATAAACAACCCCCCACCAGCCGGCGATGGAAGATGGGGGGCAACCAACCCTGGCAGGTTCGGGCGCGTAAACGCGATGGCACGTGATCCACGAACAGAGGAAGCACGAAGCTGCAGTTGTTGGTCCAGTCACGGGGCGTTCTGCCACCTGTTACACGGCTACCTAAAGTACTCAGCACTGTAACACCACTTGAGTCCCGTGTGCTTCGTTGTGCTTCGTCCTTGCAAGTGATGCATCACGAAGGACCACGTCCTACCTACTCAAAGAAAATCCCGAGCTTAGAGCAAGCTAGCTATTATGACTGGGTCTTTCACGGCTAGACTGTGTTTCGCATTTGAAGTCTTGAAGGTTTCGTGCCATTCGCACCGTTCCAGTCGAAGCCGGACGGGGCTCGTGCACTAACTGTAAATACCCACAACTTAGTCTAGTACAGTACGGTACGGCCCTCGATACGGCACTCCATACGGTACCGGTAGAGGGGTCGTCAGAGGCGGGTCGCTAGCCCAGGTCGGCTTCTACTCACCGCGTCCCCTAAAACAACCTCAAGTCCTAACCGGAAAAGGTACGGGCGTGCTAGCTGCGATCCATCAAGCGACGAGAGGAACAAGACAATGGGCTGGGCTCGATTGTTACCATCACCGCTTGCGGCCATGTCTATGAATACATGACGGAAAACTTGACTCCCCCGTTGTCCGACCTTGTTTTTATTTGCTGCCTTGAGCTTGGTCGCTGCCTTTCATGAAATTTACCAGACGTTTCAAGGTTACATTCCCACCCCTTCGGCATCTGCCTGCAGTACTTTAGAGGTACCTGGTCCTCGACAGCCGCCTATCGCCAGAGCCGCGCATCTCTCCCTCTCCACATCCCACACACATCATCGACGACTACGACTCCAACATCACCACCCAGCGCCCGCGCCCTCTCCATCATCTCCCGTCGACCTCGTTGAACTAGAATCGCCGCCATGGCCAACGACGAATATGATGTGCGTCTACTTGCCCCCCCTTTGCTACGCTTGTCGGGCGACAGCTAACCAGATGGCGGTGCAGTTCCTCTTCAAAGGTGCCGTTACCCCCTTTAGGCCACGTCCAACCCGTCAACCTCACGAGCCGCGCCCCTTCTTGCTGACACCCTGTTCTTGCAGTCGTCTTGATCGGAGACTCTGGAGTCGGAAAGTCCAACCTGCTTAGTCGATTCACCCGGAACGAGTTCAACCTAGATTCCAAGTCGACCATCGGCGTTGAGTTCGCCACCAGGTCCATCCAGGTCGACCAGAAGACGATCAAGGCCCAAATCTGGGATACTGCCGGTCAGGAGCGCTATCGCGCCATCACTTCCGCCTACTACAGAGGTGCTGTCGGCGCCCTCCTCGTCTACGATATCAGCAAGCATCAGACTTACGAGAACGTCACGCGATGGCTAAAGGAGCTTCGAGACCATGCTGATGCCAACATCGTCATCATGCTAGTAGGGAACAAGAGCGATTTGCGGCATCTGAGGGCTGTTCCCACCGAGGAAGCCAAGGCCTTTGCCAGTTCGTCTTCCCCGCCAGCAGCGCAACCGTCAAGAGGGCGCATTTACTGACCTTGGCAATCCAAACAGGCGAGAACCACCTGTCCTTTATCGAGACGTCTGCCCTCGACGCCAGCAACGTCGAGCTTGCATTCCAGAACATCCTGACCGGTACGCTAGCTCCCTCCCTTGCGTTCGAGCCCGGGCCACGTATTAATGACCCGTGCAGAAATTTACCGAATTGTATCCAGCAAGGCGCTCGACAGCGGCGACGGCGCCCAGGCCACCATAGGTGCGGGCACCAACATCTCGCTCAGCAAGGCTGCCGACGACGATGGAGCCAAGGGTGGAAAGTGCTGTTAAGTTCTCTGCGGGGGACCCTTCTCACGGTCATAGGGCTTTGGGGGCGGATACCAGGCGTCTCGTTTTCCCCGGAAATGTTCGTCACATAAGGAGAGACTCGGGCGCATCATCGAGGAAACGAGGGATTGTGATACGTCTTTTTTGATGTTAGAAGGCGAGGTTACTTCGACTTTCCTTTGTTCTTGTTTGTCATGATGATTGTCAAGGGTTGATGCGTCCAACGATCGCTGTGACTTGGTCATCTTACGTAGTTGAATGAATCCTTAATGCTTAAGTCGTCTGTTGGTTGGTCTATCTGTCGGTCTGTGATCCCGCGTCAGCTGCAAGGCTGCATTTATCCTACCTTCACTACTTTATCTGTCTAGCTATGCGCGGGCTTATCGTGCACATCCATCCATATCCCAGCTATCCGACAGCGTACAACCGCCGAACAAGCCGAAAGCCTCCCGACGATATCATCCAATGCCTTCGCCTTGATGCCACGCACCACGTCTCATGGCGTTGAGGCCTGGTGGGGCTTCTAGTTTAGCACCGTAATCGAGTGGCATGTGCTGGAGCGGGCAGCCAACGACTTTCCCACCTCTCCAACTCCCCCACACGATAAGAGCGCAAGGATCGCTTATCGCAGCGGAGAAAATCCGCCCCGACCAAATTTTTTAGAACCCGCCTGCGCAAAGCCGCCGGCCATCATTGTTCAGATCAATCGCAAAGACATCCAGCAACGCAAGACGCAAAGACGTCCCCCCACACGAACCATGGCAGCAGTATACAAGTCAATCTCCAAGTCGAGCGGCAACAAGCCCGAGGCGCCCAGCAATGGTATCAAAAAGAACAAGCAGAGGGTGCTGGTTCTCTCTTCCAGAGGTGTCACCTACCGGTGAGAATTCCCCCTCCATGCTTTCGCATCTTTGGACCCAAGCGCATGTCTCTAATTTGGAACCTCTCTACAGACACCGTCATCTATTAAACGATATTGCCTCGATGCTTCCCCACAGCCGAAAAGATGCGAAATTCGACTCCAAGACCAAGCTATACGAGCTGAACGAACTCGCTGAACTCTACAACTGCAACAACGTCCTCTTCTTCGAGGCTAGGAAAGGGAAGGATCTATACGTGTGGCTGAGCAAGGTACCCAACGGACCGACGATCAAGTTCCACACGCAGAACCGTAAGAGCAGAGAGTCCTGGGACAAGGCGCAAACGCTAATCTGAAATCAGTACACACCATGGAGGAGCTTCACTTCACAGGCAACTGCCTCAAGGGCTCACGGCCGATCCTGTCATTTGACGCCGCCTTCGATAAGCAACCCCACCTAAAAGTCATCAAGGAGCTTTTCCAGCACACTTTCGGTGTTCCTCAGGGCGCGCGGAAGTCGAAGCCTTTCATCGACCACGTTATGGGCTTCAGTGTCGCGGACGGCAAGATCTGGGTCCGGAATTACCAGGTCAACGAGGTCGAGGCATCCAACCTGAAGGCGGCCGAGGACGAAGAGAAGGAGGGCAAGTCTAGCAAGTCGAAGGCCGGACTGAGCAAGGATACGGAAATCAACCTGGTTGAGATCGGACCGCGCTTTGTCCTCACACCTATTGTGATCCAGGAGGGTTCGTTTGGCGGACCCATCATCTACGAGAACAAGGAGTTTGTGTCCCCGAACCAAGTCCGAAGCGACATCCGAAAGACGAAGGCTTCGAGGCACAACGCCAGAGCGGAGCAGACGGTGGAGCGGCTATCCAAGAAGGGCGATCTGGGACTGCGATCCCAAGGCGGCCAACGGGTGGCCAAGAGCGAGCTGGACACCAAGATGCTGTTCGCTTAGGCTTTTTGATACCATTCGATACTCTGGCTTTCTGGGTCTTAAAAATGGGGTGCCGGAGTTCAAGGAACGTTATGTACTTAGTCACTTAGTTTTGGGGCAGTAAGAGAATCTACTACTCCTCCATTGCGTGTCATTGACCACCAGCAAAAGCTGAGGTGCTGCATCGCACGCACCCAACGTTCTCATCCCTTGACCGGCCGATCGCATCATCAAAGACCCGCCCGGCTAATATCCGGGGATTTGCTATCGCGACGCGACTCAGCTCCCTCGACCTTCAGTCATCTCCTTTTCATACTGACTTCCGTCTTCCATCTATCATCACGCAAGCATGCCCAGAATATCGATGCTGTCATCCTACGCAATGGACCCATCTTCCACTTCGCAATTGATGTCTCAGAACATCTCCTGCATCCTTTCAAGCCCCAACGCCGGGGTTGTAGGAAAATAAGCTACGGTCCTCGACGCTTCTTGGTGACATCACCTTGAAGCAAGACAGAAGCTTGAGTGCTTCAAACCCTATCTCCTACCCCAGTTCTCTGCGGTCATCCGTGAGAACTTACCCGATACCTTTCGTTTCGGGGCTCTCTGTCCTTGCACAAGTTTTATCATTGGGATACACGAGTGTTTGATATCAACCATCAAACGCGTTAAGAGGCCAGCTTGGACTCTTTATACCAAAATGACCAATCGGTCGACTACCACAGCTGAAATGCTTATTATATCTAGTAAGTTGGCCTGCACTCTACTTCAACCTGTCACTCATGTCCTAACCCTATAGACTCCCCTTTGGTGGTGATCCGTGGTCTGTGAAGCGCATATCGAACCACAACGAGGTGCCGGGGAACGACGGAACTGTCTCCATCACTTCTTCTTCTCTGGATCGTCTAGAACACGTTCTCGCCACGAAAGCTTGTTTTTTTTTTATTACCTCGCCACGTTCTTAGTGCTCAGACTGCGTCGGAACTCCATCTCCATCCTGAACACCTAAACTGAGCCGCAACGGCCATGCCTACCTCCAATTCGCTTTGCCTAACAAGGCTTCCCGTCGAGATCCTTCTCGACATCTATCATCAGCTGGATTTGGAGAGCATCTTGGCGCTTTCTGCCACTCATACCTCATTCCTCGACTTGTTCACCCAGCGACAGGCGTCTATCTTGCTTCCAGTCCTAGCTCGCGAGTTCAGTCCTTTCGATGAGCTTCTCCAGGTTTATACAGCCTCGCGTGATGACTTGCACTCCTCAGGACAACCTTATGCCCCTCGTAGGGTTGTATTCAGACGTCAGCCTGAAGACACGGGTTTCATTCTTGCCCCAAGAATCGAGACTCTACCTGAAAGTGCCGGAGACTCCCGCGATGGCTTCACTCCCGTTGTCAAACCGCGAAGAGTCGTTCCCTCCGCAGCGTCGACCACGAAGACGATTGTGTTGACCGACAAGGATATGAAATCCTTAGTGAAACACTGTCGTCTTGTGCGCAAGTGGGAAGAGATGTTTCCTCAAATGAGATGGTTTCATGAGCCTGAAAATTGTCGAACTTTGAGGCCACATGAGGCTGAAAGGTTTCGAAGAGCCTTGTACAGATGGTGGCTCTATGGTTTTTACTTCCACGGCGACTTCCCTAGACCGCGTCCTGGGCTTCCCGAACCCTACGTGAACGACATTCGAACTAGCCAGATGCGGTATCACTCCACGAGTGAGCTGCTGGAACTGATGGACCTTGTTGAGGCAATGAAGGACGTAGTACTGCATTACCTCTGTCCTCGGCTTGATCCGAACCAGCAACACGTAAGTCAACAGTACACCCTATCAAGCTGTCGCCTCTGACTTTACTTTGACAGAATACGTTCGACATGCCGCTCATTGAGAGTGTCGACCGGCCTCAGTCACTGCTGACAGGTTGGAACGACCAAGGCCGCTGGTCTCGCATCGTCAAGACATATTCTAAGCTCGGTCCGCGGGAGCTTTTGTACTTTTTCGAAAACATCTACAGTTATCCTCGCAATCGGCTCATTACGGAAGTCCAGCTTCAATATCCAAACTTCACCCACGATCAAGAATCGCTCCAGATAGCCATCAGATGTGCCTTGGACGAACGTAGCTGGCTGGACAACATGCCGAGCTTGGCGGAGGATAGTGCTGGAGGTATCATTGACTTCGACGACGAGCGTGATGCGGAGCGCCTGGTTTTTGGCGGTGACGCGAGCCCCGATGGGTCACTTCCTCCAGGACGTAGGTTCACCAACTCGTTCTCTCGTTATTCGCCCCGGGGAGATGACGGTTCGTATCTGGAGGAGCCTCAGCGACAAGCCTGGATGGATGGGCGGTTCATGCCGCTATCCACCGCAAGCTCAGTTTCGAATCACGTTTGGCAATAGAGTCAGATCACTGAGCTATTTCACTTCTGTTTGTTGTAGAGTAGGGTTGACTGTGGATTTGGATGAAAGATAAGAACTTGAGTTACATATAATAGAGTTATTAATATCATCGCTTTTAATGGCTTGTATAAGGCACATGGCTGTTACTTAGTCGAAGGCTTGTAGTTGCTCGAGAATGCGGGCTGCAGTCCTTTATTTACGCGACGTGCTACTTTTTCGGTGCGGAATCTGCAGACTTGCTCCTGAAGTAATACTTAAACGCGAATCAGCAGGGTCTCATGAATCACGGCACCGATGAATGGGTACGCACGCCAGTTTTCTCTCTCTTGAAACTCAATCTGCTGTTGTTACTTCGCAGTAGGCAATTTCGCGGTGCTCACTAACGCCTGACGCTCACCGCGGGCGGGTGCTAAAAAACAACACCCGGCCACTGATCCAGCGCCTAAGCTAAGCTTCGACCACAGCTTCACCTTAGCATCTTACTTAGATCGGCCAGTCTACATACACCAGCTCAGCTCCTCCATCACGACCCTGCACAGCGCTACGACGCTCGCTTCTTGCTGAACGGTGCTGTAGCTGCGCGTCTACACGCTTTTATGCTTTAGCTGCGCTAGGCGTCTTTCTTTGTCGCGACACGTGCGCATCGCGCCATCAGGAGCTCGTCGTTCTAGGGGAAGGACGGTTCGGTAAGTGAGGTCGTGCTCCTATTCAATTTGCTGGCTTGCGCGCCTCTGTGTGTGTTCTTCAGAACGATATCACGCGTCTGGTTTTGTTTGTTCTTCTCTCTGTCTGAATCTGGCGCTTTGATTCCTCGCTTGAACAGAAGCCGCCTGAAGCATTAACTCCACCAGGCGACGCACGTTGGTGGCTCTGTAAAGCATGATTACTATGGTTATGAAAGCTTCGCGCCATACTCTGCTTAACCTTGCCCCGAATTTTTTATTTGTCTTAACTAATTATGCTTCAGATACTTCTCTTGCCAAGGGTTGGCTCGCAGGAGATCTTAGCTGTCGCTCTTCAGGACAACCCTGCGTTTTGCTCGAGAGTTCGAGCGCATACCAACCCCTACAGGTGGTGGCTTGAAGTATGGCAACAGTTGTGATTCTAGATGGCGAGGATCATCCCATGAATGATGCCGACGCACCTAGGGGCTCAACTGAGGGAGCCAATGATGTGGACGATGACGAGACAGCCTCTGATGATGGAAGCTATGAGGAAGATAGTGACCCAGAGCCTCAAAGTCTCGCCCTGAGCCAGCTCAAACGACGAGGACTGCTTCCCACGGGATGTTGTTACGACGATCGTATGAAACTTCACATGAACGCCGACTTCAGCCCTAATACCCACCACCCTGAAGATCCCCGTCGAATCCATGAAATCTTCAAAGCCTTTAAGAAGATGGGCCTTGTCTATACTGGCCCGGCATCTGAGCTCCCTAGGATCATTCGGGAGTGCCCAACAAGATACATGTGGCGAATACCTACTCGCCCAGCTACACGCGAAGAGATATGTCTGGCCCATTCCCCCGACCACCTAGCTTGGGTTGAGAAACTAGATACATATAGCACGGCTGAGCTTCGAGAGCTGACCAAGAAGTATGACCAAGGTCGCGAGTCGCTCTACGTTGGCAGCATGTCATACCCAGCAGCTCTACTGTCCGCCGGGGGTGCCATTGAGACGTGCAAGAAGGTCGTGACAGGGCAGGTTAAAAACGCCTTTGCTGTCATTCGGCCTCCGGGACACCATGCCGAGTTCGATGCTCCTATGGGCTTCTGTTTCTTCAACAATGTTCCTGTGGCGGTAAGGGTGTGTCAGCAAGACTATCCAGAGCTCTGCCGCAAGGTTCTTATCCTGGATTGGGACGTCCATCACGGAAACGGCGTTCAGAACATTTTCTACCAGGATCCAAACGTCCTTTACATATCGCTTCATGTCTACCAAAACGGCACATTCTACCCCGGACAACCTCCTAATCCGATGACTCCAGATGGTGGGATTCAGAACTGTGGAAGTGGGCCTGGGCTCGGCAAAAATGTCAACATCGGATGGCATGACCAAGGTATGGGTGACGGAGAATACATGGCAGCCTTCCAGAAGATTGTCATGCCAATCGCCAAGGAGTTTAATCCCGACCTTGTGGTCGTCTCAGCGGGCTTCGACGCCGCAGATGGAGACGAACTAGGCGGCTGCTTCGTCTCGCCGGGTTGCTACGCCCACATGACCCATATGTTGATGTCTCTAGCAGATGGCAAGGTATCAGTCTGCTTGGAAGGTGGATATAACCTCAAAGCTATATCCGTCTCTGCTGTTGCTGTTGCGCGGACGCTTATGGGCGAGCCTCCGCCAAAGATGGAGATTCCCAAGCTTAACAGAGATGCCGCACATATGCTCGGCAAAGTCCAGGCTCACCAAGCACCATATTGGGAATGCATGCGACCGGGGATCGTGAATGTTCCCGAAGTCCAGGGTCTCAACGCCAATCGTCTGCACGACGTGATTCGAAACGCACAACGACAGGTTTTGCAGTCGAAGCACAATATGGTGCCCCTATATGTGCAGCGTGAGCAGCTCTACAAGTCGTTCGAGAATCAGGTTCTGGTTACGCCGAATCTTCATGACGCGAGGAAGATCCTGGTTATCATCCACGATCCGTAAGGGTTTTTATCTGAGTAAGATGAGTATCAGCTAACATCAGCAGGCCTCGGCTTCTGGCCCAGCCAGATCTCATCGACACTTCTCTTGAATCACATAATTCCTGGGTGGTGAGTTTAACAGGAGTTTCGTTTCCCATAGCACAAGCTAATGTAGTATTACAGGTTGACGGTGTGACGGATTATATCGATTGGGCAGTCAGCCGGAAGTTTGGCGTGATGGACGTCAACGTCCCTGCCTATATCACACACGAAGAAGTACGGCTGCCGAATCACAGATTGTTTTGTTTTCTGACTTGCTAGGATTCTGACGCCTTTATTCCCGGATTCAACGAGAGAGCCCTTCAGGAGCAAATTCAATCGTTGATTTGCTACCTCTGGGACAATTACCTGCAACTTTACGACGCCGACGAGATCTTCCTGATGGGTATCGGAAACGCATACCTTGGCGTCAAAGTTCTTCTAATGAACAGAGGTTGGGAAAATGCATTCCTCTTTGGTACACTCCTTACTGACGCCCACCAGATTGCAAGTCGAGGATATCAGGCGTCGTCAACTTCGTAACCGGAAACCTGCGACCCGTGAAGTCCGATGCCGACGGGGACCTCTCCTCCTGGTACAAGGAAAACTCACGAGTTTACGTTGCTGGAGATCACGCGTGCTGGTCGGACCACGAACTGACTCGTAAAGTCCACAAGCGGCGGTTCGGGACGGTCGTTCGTAGTCCGATGCTCGGGCTCAACAACATGATGCAGAATCATGCAGAGGAGGCTCAGGAGTGGATCATGGCGAGGGTATCGGGGTCCTCTGACGGAGACACTACGGAAGAAGATAAGACTTCTTAATGGTGTTGCGGGGACCGGCGGTATAGCCTGGGTGTGAACGATTTAGGGGTAGAATCAGGCTTCGATAGCAAATGTTATAATCATAGTCCTTTTGTCTGCTTTGATAGAGCAATGCCGTAGTCTGCAAAATAGACTCTCACCTTCTTGCGAGTAGATTGGGTTTAAATACGAAACGTTTTTGAAAAACTGGTCTTTTATCACTGGTGTTGCACACCGCTGTGTTTACGAACGTTCACTTTAATTAAGGGACTGGTTATCCGGCATACATCCTATGGTATCCGGCATACATGTTGTGGCGCAGATTCTCCCTCAAATAACAGTTCAAGAAGATATACCAGATTAACCCTGACCCTACTTATCCTAACTACTAACTCTAACTAATCCTAACTAACTTGAACCCTATCTAACCCTAATTGTATCTTTATAGGATTTAATTTGGATTTATTAGAGGCTCTTGAAGTTATTTGGGAGGGCAGATGTATTGCGATCTGGGCCATGGGCGATTGGGGGGGATTTGGGCGGGCTGCGCCACGACATGTATGCCGTATACCAAATCATGTATGCCGGATAACCTATCCCTTAATTAATTACACAAATATTCTGAAATCGTGTGCCATATGATAGATTAAGCTTGGCACATAGAAACACGGCCCAGTAATGCCATATTCAAACCACCAGTACGTGGTGATCCAGAAAGTAAATATATTTGGATGATGGGCACGCGGACAGTGAGTTGAATCTGATCCCACGGTCGGATTCTTACCCGGGAGGTGGCACAGTGCATGCACTCACAGTATAATATTTCTGTTCACACTGCCCGTTATCGGCTTATCCGGGATTCGGGATGTGAAATCTCCGGCCTACTTTTCGAAAGCTCCTGAACATTCAATCGCATACACGCGCCTCCGTGCTCTCCTACAAAGCACCAAGGACGCCTCTCTCCGACAAGGCACCTGGCGCTCACATCATCACCGAACAACAGCATCCATGGATCGCGATAGAGATATTCGAGGGAGGAGGTGAGTGCACTGGCGACTTTCTTTCTTCCAGCACGCTTTGAACAGCCGTTACACTCGCTGCACTGTTTCTTGCTTTCTGACTACACACGTTCGCTGTTGTCGCTCTATCTTGTTCCTTTCTTTACGTGTTACCTGGTAGCGTATCGTTCTGGAAGTTGAACAGTAGCTGCTTGAATCGAAGGCTGCGAGGGCTCAGGAGACACTGCTCTCATAAGGAGGAAAGATGGGACGACGCGGGGCGATTGGGCCAATGGCTGCGACAGGCTTGCTCTACCCGACCGAAAGAAATTATGCAGTTTCCAACGAACGAGACTTGGCAAGACGATCGACTCACCAAGAACGACTTGGAGATCTACGAAACACACATCTTGACGAAGTACCGCAAGCTCAGCGCAACCGATGATTACCTGAAGGACAACGATCGAGATATCCGTACATACCCCGAGAACTCCAACCAAGACGACGCGGATGGCACATCGGCTATCGACGAGCCTAGATCAAACAACACGAACTTCAGTCCAGCAGATCAGTGTCGAAGTCGCACTCGAGATAGACCAGGCACGTGGAAGGGTGGCGCGAGCCCCAAAGGCGACGGCGAGGACACGGCAACCGAGACCGAGGAATATTCCTGTTAGATGCAGTTTTCGTCACGAAACCACTCTTGAAGTGAGACAACCAACTTGGGACTTGCGAACCTCTCACAGTCTGACGTCAGAGCATGTCATATGGAACACGGAGATGACGATAGACGGGGCACTCTCGACATGCAGGAATCGACCGGTTTATGAACTTCTGCAGACGCAGCCTAGAGACACTCAGATGCAGCAAATCCAGGGCTCATCTTAGGCGCAACGCAGTTAGCGGGAGCTCTACCTAGCGACCACTTCTTTACCCGTCACCAAACGCATCATCGACAAGGCGACGTAGACTTGGATACCAAAGATGCAGTTGCACACTATGTGAATAGCTTTTCAGGGCGACAGACGAGCTTTACTCTTCAACGACGAGCGGCTCTCATTCCGAGTGGGATTCAGACAATTCAATCGGTCATATGGACGAAGACGATTTCAGTCTCGATAAGAAGGAAAAAGGCTGTTCACCTGGTTGTTACGACAGAACGTCAACCGTATGGTCTCAGCCCCTACCAGTCCCCGGCATATCAATCGCTTCCACTCGCTGCGCCTCACTCGCCAACAGGAGTAGTACTTCGAGGTGCTCTGGGAAGTTTGGGAGATTTCTGGAACCGACGGTGCCATGACGCAGGTTGTCAGTGGGTACCAGTACCCGTCAGTGCAACCGAAAGATTTATCATGCTGCCATTCTTCTCCCGGGCGTGTGCACACTTCACTTGCAACCCTGGCTTGGCCTTTCGACAGAGGTCGTGCATGCGAGTGATCTTTGGCAACGGAGGAAATCTCGTAATTTAGCAAAGAGAAATATTGCTCGAGTCCTTTGTCTCAGATGTCGCTACTCGGCCAGTCTGGACCACAAAAGAGAGCAGCTTCAGCGGAACAACTTGCTGGCTATTGTTTCAAACAGCGACGCCTTTAGGCGTGGGGGGTCCTTGAATCCTTTGCATATATGAGCGGGCTTCGTCTTGATTTTCGTCTTGTTTACAGATCTCTATATGTTTCCTTTTCGTTTGCTTTGGTTTTTCTTGGCGTCCTGCTATCACCTCACCTCTTCATGGAAGATAGAACATTCTTTGAGCACTAGCTAACTTACAAAGGTATGACGATGGGGAAGTCGTTAGGTATGGCGCCGGCGAGTCCTGGAGGCCAACTCCTCGGGATAGATCTCCTAGACCAGCCCGCAGCCCCATACGAGAAAGACCCAGGAGTCCCCGACCGAGAAGCCCACGCCCCCGGAGTCCCATAGTCCCAGCGTCCGATAGCTACGTACCTGGAAGATACCCGCCCCGACGTAGATCGAGGAGTGCGGGGGATCGTTTTCGAGGGGGACGGTCGAGAGACAGAAATAGCCCACGGCGACGAGAAAGAACCCGATCTCCTCTGAGAAGACCTTCTGCTCGGCGTAGCTTGTCGAGAAGGGGTTCTCCAATGCGAGCGGATAGATATGAGCGTCCTCGTTCTCCTCCCATCGTAAGAGATTGGGAACGGGACCGTGAACGCGACAGAGACCGAGATAATCGACCACGAGATCGGGAGTGGGATCGCGACAGAATTCGTGAGAGAGAGCGGGACTTTGAACGCCGTGATGACAGGTAAGCCAGATTGCTTGTTCACTCTCAACGCGTATCTAACTTTTGTAGACGCAGATCTAGATCCCCCTTCAACCGAGATCGTCGCGAGAGAACTCCGCTAGGAAGATCGCCACCTCCTGGGCCCCGTGGCGGTTCATACAGGCCACGATCTCGGTCTCCGAGTCGACGTGGAGGAGATAGATTTCAAAACTTCAGGCGAGCCTCTCCTCCTAGAGAGTCTGCGATATCATCAGCAATAACCTCTCAGTCAGCGTCAGGAAGGTCGTCTCCCCGACCAAGCTCCATTAAAGCTCGGTCACCTCCACAGGCTCGCGATGATTCCCCCTTTCTACCTGCTTTGTCTGGTCCCGTACCCCTCAGAGACGGCCCTCGACCAGCACCGTATGATTCGGCTGCCCAGCCGCCTAGGTCCCCTCCGCGTGGGCCGGCTGCTCTGCGAGCGCCTCCCACCGGTCCAGCCGCAAACAGGAACTTTAGCGTATCAGTTGCTTCACCAGCTCCATCGGTGGTGCGGCAGCATCCGCAGACACCCAGTGCTCCTCCTCATAGTTCAGGTACGGCCAGTCCGATAGGAAATCCGCCCTCTGGGCCACGTGGATACGTCGCTCCTGCAAGAGGAGGCTACGTTGCTCGTGGTGGGCGTGGCGGATGGAACCAACCGCCGTCGAGACACATGTCTGGACCTTCGCCTACGCCCTCAACACCAAATGGCTCTTCAGCCATTCCCACCGGCCCACGAGCAACACCGTCCAACGGGCCCTCGAACTCCACTCCCACGCAGGCTCGACCCTTCAACCCCCCGACAGGCCCATCAGCCCAGCATGCCGGTGGCCAGCGGCAAACACTGGCTCAGAGCATGCTAGCAACCATGCCACCCCTGATCCCCGGAGGAAAGCTCGACCCGGCTATGACTCCCTTACTCTTGGGCGTCACGAAGGAGATTGAGCCGCACTTTCGCAAACTCAAGGAGGAGGAGGAGAGGCTGCGCGATGAGCTACAGGCTAAACAGGAGCGACTGCGTAAGAGCTTGTATACCTGGGATAGACTGGAGCGCGAAGCCCGCGTCTGGGAGATCCGAAGTGATTTGAGCGAGAAGAGCATGAAGAACCTGGCGGGCGAGGGAATGGGAGGCGCGGCGTTCTGAGTGTTATTTTCTTACGGCTTGGCTGCAGTTATGGATCGGAGTTGGGCTAGTGGTATTATTATCGGGGACTTTATCGAAGGGCAAGACGTATGAAGCCTAGGTCAGCGGTGTTGAGTGTATAGTATTGTATCAGCGATGGTTATTTCGTCAACAGGGAGGTTGGGTCGTCACTGGTAGGAGATACCCCTAGAGCCACGAAGCATCACGGAGCTCGAGACACGTAATAATCATGAACAATGAGCAGTTCAATTTCAACTACAGCCATGCGTAGACTTGCAACACTTGAGCTACGTCCATGTCGTGAGATTCAAACGGCCAATTCGTGCAGCTCTTACTGTGCATCCTGGATTTGTTCCTCAGACCGTCTTAATCTGCCAGACATTTGAAATTTCCCGCTTTCCTCGTCCTGGGAACTTTGTGTGAGCGCGAGCTCGAGTTTCTAAAAAGTAGCAAAGCAACGCCTGTTTTCCTTCCGAGAGCTAAGGGGTTATTTTGGATTGTTCGTCGCCGGCCGTGTTCGGGATAGTGTTTCGTATATAATGAAAGAGCAATTCGCAAGGGAAATTCCATGGTAGTACATAATCATGGGGAAGGGGGACGGGGTAAAGGAGGGCAAAATGAAGAGGGTGTGGCTTGGAGTTCTTTCGTTGGGAAAAGGTGAGGTGAGGTGAGGTGAGGTGAGGTGAGATGAGGTGAAATGTGCTTTTGTTGCGAGTTCAACAACTTGCGGGCGGGTTGGCTAGGCTCCGAGATATCCCACTCAACGCCAGACGAAGACGGTGTCGTCTTCTTCAGAGTCGCCGTCCCATTCATCGCCTGACTCGGAGCGGTCGTCGTCTAGGAAATCTTCCATGCCGTACTGGCACTCTCTGGGCTTCTGGTTATCGAAAACGACCGAGACTGTGGTACAGAGTCCTTGAATGTAGAGGGGAACTTCCGCCAAGGTCTGGGGCTCGCTCTCGTTGACTACTGGCGCTTCTTCGTCTTCGTCCTCGTCTTCATCGTCGAATTCGTCCTCGTCCGTATCCGGGTCCTTGTATAGTGGCCGATCGTGAAGGCCTCGGAGTCCTTTGCTACTGCGCCGAGAGTCCGAGTCCGAAGTTTGCGTGGCGAGCCTGCCGCTGCGTCTTGACGGCTCGCTTGTCTCACTCTTTCGCTTCTTGCGCAATGGCGCTGAAGGTTGCTGAGAGTAAAGAGAAGTATTGGGGGGAATAAAAGGACGGAGGAAGACCTTTCTGAGCTTCTTCCGCCAGTCGTGGCGCATATTCGCACGGTCCTTCCATGGAATGTCCACCATCACCTTCACGCCGAGATGCCTCAAATTCGGTAATGTGGCTGCGCTGTCGACGAAAGATTGCAGAAACATCTCAGCCGTATCCAAAGTCCAATGTCGAATATGCTCAAAATCTATGACTCGAATGCTAGAAGGCCATTTAGGTACTTGGTGCTTCAAGAGAACCTGGTCATATAGCGGATCTGCATCACTGTTGATAGTTGAAACCGCATCGTGATGCCGGAAGTATGACAATCTCACATGCAGTTCTTCAAGCTTAGGACATGCCTCGGCTAACATGGTCAAGAAGGCCAAGTCCAAGGATTGATTGTGTGATAACACAAGAGAGCGTAGCTGACTCCCATGGGTGAGTAGAAAGGTACCGAAGTCGTCAGATGTTACCTCCCAGCAGTTGACAAGGCTAAGATGGACCAAACCCTGCGGTAATAGCGGGAGGAGGCGGTCGGTAACAACAGTAGATGCTTCAAATACGAGGTGTGTGAGCGATTTCGACTGTGCGATGGCCTTTGCGACAGAATCAATAACCGCTCCGTCCTCGTTGTAACTTTCAAGTTCACGCTCCTCATCCTTTGGTTGTGGTTTGTGTAAGGACGGGACTTGAAAGTTTGTGAAGCTCAACTTTGTGAGATTAGCAAAAGGCGGTGTCTGATGTTCGCGGATAATAATATCCTCGATCTTCTCGACTGAGCCGAGAAGTTTTCCGCTCCATTCCCAACTCTTGAGCCTGACATCATCTGGTTTTGCGGAAACTGCTCCTGGTTGAGTGGTCTCTGCGCGGAGGGCTTGGAAGATCTGGTCAGAATACCGCCACCTTACAGAACGGTCGAGCTCTCGGTAAGGAGGCTGGTCGTGGATAGTGAAAAACACGAGCTCTTTCAAACGAGGCAGCGGGGAAATGAGTTGGTACAGGATTGACTGGGGTACAACCTGAACATCAATGTAAAGACTTTCAATCTTGGCACGGTAGTTGAACTGCATGCTGGCGGAGGGTAGCTCCAACAGCGCAGCCAGCCGTCTCGCCCTTTTAGAAGTGGTTACTGGCGGGCAGCGGTAGATTGCTGTCAATGCGGCTTCAGTGAATGACTTGCAAACGGTGGCCGCGCCTAGCAACCAACTGGTATCGAGAACATCAGGGTCATCCGAAATAGCGGCGTAATAGAATATGTCCGTCCACGTAGCATATGGAACCTCAGGGCTTTGCCAATTGGGAATCAGGCCTTCTGGCAGTGCATCTTGTGACACAGGCGATGGTGCACGTTGCCTTTTTGGGGGAGTAGACTTGCTCGTTTCTGCCAGCTGCACTTGGGAAACCTTTCGAGGCGTTTGCTTCGGCGGAGGGACATTGGCACTTGGGACATTGGCGCGAGAGCTGGAACCAGCTGCTTGCCGATTGCTCCTGCGAGTTCCGCTCCTTTGTCTCAGACTTAATGGTGTAGTTCGATGAGGAGTCCGACGCGGCGTGAACTCGAAATCAATATCGCTGTCGGAGCTGACCTCACTCTCGGGTTCGGTATCGGTCGCATTCGCAGAAGCGAGGGTGTCGTTGCCTCCGTCCTCGATCTCGTCATCATCGTCACTCAAAAGAAGGCCATTGTTCCCGGTCCTAGAGCGAGATATCCTCGAGGAACTGACTGGTCGAGGGGTTTTCGTCGGAGAGGCGCGACTGGGATTTCGCCGAGGACGATCGGCATTCGGGTGCTGGTCGGCAGCTCTTGTTCTCGCCATTGCAGCGATCGGCTTTCAAAAAAGGTTGTCAGTACATCTTGTCTTCCTCGTCTAGTAGGCTGGGCCCACGAAGGAAGCACGCAGAGGAAGGTCCAGGTAAATCAATCATGTTGGCGCATACTGTTGATGAACGCACCGTGAAAAGACAAGCCGCTGCTATGTCGGTATCGTCGTGATTTTGTCACCCAGAAAAGGGGTGGCAGTGCACAGGTCGTGCATGCGTTCGTTGACAGTTGAGCTTGCGACTAGCCGCCCAGGTGTCGTTAAGGTAGAGCGACTCGTGTGTTCCTCGTTCCCAAGAGAGGGAAGGCTGACGAAATGGTGGTACAACGGATGACGATGAAGTCGGAAGATGGTTGGAGGGGCACCTTTTGTGCTGCGGCGGCGGTACCTGGGAACTTTGTCAGCCTTGCGTTAGCGCGCGCACGGGTGTGAATAACTGCGCCACTGGGAGGGGAATATCGGATATTGCGGTAAGCTGTGGAACAACTTTACGGTTACTGACAGTTTGTCGGTGAAGTGACGATAATCTGAAATATGAATCTGAGAAGGAAGTGAATTTACAAAAAGGTGTTTTGAGTACAGTTGTTGCACGCTTGTTTGATTCGGGAAAAATCTACGAACGACTGATCTCTAAACGCTATGTTCCTCAGAGTAAGGCACTTGCAATGCTTCGTACGTGTCCCAAACCACACGGAAATCAACGTCCAGAATTGTAGTTGATAGCAAACGACATCCAATGACGAGAGCCGTACAGCCCTTGCCCGTGGGTCACTTGGGCCCCTTGTCCAAGCTCATTTCGGATAACTGCATGCTCCACTCTGTAGAATCACCTCGAATGCACATAAGCAGCACTACGAGCTTGCAGGGGTGATGAGTACTATCCGCTAAGCCAAATCGGGACGCATCGATAGAATCTCCCTGCTCCTTGACTGCACTCGCACGCGTCTCACAGTTGCTAATTCCACGCTCCTTCATCGACGGCGGATTCACTGACATCGCCAACAATCAAAGCTCATCTTCCCTTTAATTGTCATTATTCTCGCCTCTAGAGCGCTATTTCTTGCTGGTCACGAAGCGCCGCAGCAGCAGCAGCAGCCGCCGTGCAGCCTCACGCGACGGGTTCTTCCTTAACGTTATTTACATTCACTCACACACCTTCCACCACTTTGATTTCTCCTGCTTCATCCCAAGCTCGGCATCCAGCTGCTGCAGCTTGCACGACAATGAGCGCCTTCAAATACTGTCTTTGACTACATCGGCAGTAGCGCTCTCTCGCTCGCCGGCTCGCTCGCCGGCTCTCTTCCATCCCCGAAGCCTCTTATGATCATCACCCCTGGGCTCTCGGCGCTCGCCATGAACCTGAAAAAGCATCGCCAGCGGACGGCCCCCTTTCTACAAAAGAGCTGGCTCAAAGGAGTCGACGCCTTGCAGAACTCCGTCATGGGTGTCACGCTTTCCGCCCCAAAACATCACGCCTCCTTCTCAGACGATGACGCCCGTCCGCAGAAGCGTCGCCGGCTGTCATCACCTGACTCGCTCGAGGAACTCGACCAGCTCGTCACGTCTCCCAGAGCCTCGGACAATCGAAAGACACTTCGCGTCGAGGTACTCAAGGTCTTTCACAAGGAATCCAAGAAAGTTCGATCCACCCAGTGCCAGAGCACTGTCGTCCCTTCTGAAATTCACACTACAAAGGCCAATTGTCGCATCACTATTTCCGATCTAACTTCCGGTTGGCCTCGCGTTCTGCACTGCCAGAGCCAGGCTTGCGAGATCAAAACTTACAAGAATCCCGTCGGCCCCCATCGGGTCTCCCGGGTGGATCTTCCTACGCCGTTCCTAGTTCCAGCAGAGAGCATTATGGTGAACCGGCACGGAGAAGATGGCCCGGATTTATCGGAATCCTATAAGCTCGTCGTTGAGCTAGAAGCTGGCGACGATGGACCCTGGCCGCCCCTCGACACTCAAGATTTCAGCATGACTGCCCTGGGAGATCCAAACACGCCTGCAGAACCCCCCAAGCGTAATTGGATCATGTCCAGTAAGTTCAAGCAGGTGTTTGGGAGGATTAAGAGTAGCCTCAATGTATCCCCCGGATATGGACCTAATCAAGGTTACTGGCTCACTGATTATGTCATGGATGTCGACCTACGGTGGACGAATGGATATAATGCCTTGAAACGCCTGGGAAAGGGACTCAAGCCCTGCATCACGGCTATCGATCCGGATGGGGAAACCTTTACAAACGGGCACTTTGAACCTCTCATGGACGAAGAATTGAACGGTGTCAACGGCCACCTCCATGAAGAATTTCCCCACGAACCTGGAGACGAATTTGGCGGGGGAGACCGAACTCCGAGTCGGTCATTGAGAACCCGAGAGAAGAACACAGTCTATAATCTCAAGCAACTGAGTGACCAGGCCCAGGGAAAAGAACGAAAACGACGCGCAAGAGCCGTGCAGGCCAAAGCTGCGGAGGGCCGGGTGACATACTGCCTACCGATAAACCAACCAGTCTGCCTGGACTGGTTTCGCTGCATCACATGCGGGGCGTATCATCAGTCCATGCTTCAGTTGCAGGTGCATTTACAAACCGTACATACAAACTTCGAGTACAAGCTTGAAACTACGAGTCAAGGGCCGCAGTTTCGTGTCTCAAATCGGCTCGAGTCTATATCTACTCCCCCAAAAACCTACCAACTAGGTCGGCCCGTTAAGCCGTTCAACCTTCAAACTTTTGCCAAGGGCGATCAGTCATGGGCCACTTCACGCCTGGGGCCAGACAATACCAAAGAAACAGTGCCTTCTCCTGAACCAAAAACCATCCTAGTAAGATTATTTTCTGACATGAACTACGGCTCAAGCTTACAATTGGAACAGCGGCGCAGAGGACAACGGAAGCGCGAGAAGATCATTGTGCCTGAGACTGCGCAACCTCTTTTTGACTCGACAAGTAAAGCCAGGCTCAAACCCGGCGAAGAGTTGCCACTACCTGAACCAGAGACTGCGTGGTTGATTCATAAATATCGTGGGGAAATTGCCGATTTCACTGACGTAACACCGGCAGAGAAGGAATACATCCGAGAATGGGATGCCTTTATCCTTGGCCAAAGTTTGACGTCCAGCGCGTATCTTCCTCGGGCGTGGCTGTGGTTTGTGGAAGAGCATGCTTCATGGCTGGTAGCAGCTAAACATCGCATGATCGAGTTTGGGAAACATGCAAGCGTCCTGCTTGCTCGCGACCTACTGAATGATGAAGCCGTGGACGAGGCGTTTCGGTTGATCAACGAAGCGAGGGCAAATCCAGAACGAACTGGAGAGCAAGCCAATGGCACAGATAGTGAGGAGATTCGGGACGAAATATCGACACCGAAGCGGTCTCCACGCATCTCCCAGGTTCGCAAGGGTGGTAACGGCTGCCAAGTATGCCAACTACCAGTTATTGGACCCAGGCTGCTTGTTTGCGCGGAAAAGGTAAGGATTCAAGAGAGACGACGACCATCGAAGGATTTGCATCACTAACACTGCCGGTAGACGTGCACGCGCCGCCTATATCACTCTGACTGTATAAAAGAGGATGCCATTGTTTCAGTGGAAAATAAGTCCAAGTGGATGTGTAATCACTGCGCTCCGCCAAGAGTTGTCTCGTAGGGAGAGGCTTCGACGGCATCACAAGCTGGGCAGATAACTGCCCCAACTCAAACCGCGCTGCGGAAACTTAACAGAGAGGCGACTGCGGTGACGAGACCCCAAATATGGAGGAAAAGTGCCGTAAACCCCATCGTTGCCTTCTCGACCATGGGACCCTTTGATTCCCAGGCGCCAGTTCAAATCTCGACATGGGGGCGGAAACGTAAGACGACTAGAAAGCTCCTGGAGGCAGCCATGGCGAGTGAGAAGTGAGAAGATAAGGGTCTTGCTGGATCAGATTTGCAACTACTGCGGCATACATACTTGGGTGCTTCAGAAGGATGAAGGCTGGACTAGTTGAAAAGAGTTTAAGGTGAAGGTTGGTGGTTCAGGTGGTTTGGAAAAGGCTGAAATTGGGGCTGCTGTATAGTAGTAGGCATATACAACGAGAATTTAGAGGGTTGTTCGTGTGCGGGGCGTTGATGCACTGCTGCCTTGGTACCTAGGTTGACCTTCTATCACTCAGTATTCATAAGGGATCAGGGGTTTATATCATACATTCTTGGCTATAGTTTATTAGTATTCATACGTACAATGCCATGTTACTACAAAGGTTCAGGAAACTCACGTCTATAGCGTGTCATCTTTTCCCGTTCGTTCCCCAGATGTCGTTGTGTCAAATTGACAACTGTCATGAGTATTACTAGAAGTAACACTGATGGCTTTGAGTGCATGAGATGCAGTAGACTATTGTGGTTAAACCCGAGTCTTTATGAATTTACAGTATAGCGTGACAAACAGATCAATGGATGACATCAGTGGAGGCGCATGAGTTTTAAGGCAACAAGGGTTCATTTTAACCTTGTCAGGCTGCTCAGGTAGAACCACAGATGATCACCGAATTGTGTATAGCCTACAAGGATTTCAAATGCTAGATGGTGTACAGTACTTCTCCATACTCGACTGGTCAAGTAAGGATATTCGTTCTGATTATCCACTCTAATTGGTGATTGGTTGCGAAAGCAATTCCCCCGTGGCGAAGCACCTTTCAGACCTCGGGATCTACTATTTGAAATCGTTTAGGCTGTAGTATTTGCATCGTTTACTAATTAATCGGCCATTTCTGTAACTATCAGTTCGCCAGTCAGGTGCTGCTATGCGGAGGCTATGCAGAGCGACACCTCTTCACGGGATATCGTCCGATATTGCGCCGCAGCTAAAGCACGATTTACTAAAGAGTCGGGCGAGTGTCACCCCCATTGAGTTGAGAACAAGTCTAGACTCTCGACTGCATCTGAGACTATACTCTTCTGTCACTGAGACGAATTCCCCAATTCGGTTATGCGGCAGCGGCTGAGTTGTTTGTTTCCCCATGGGCATGGCCCGGATAGGTGGGTATCCGCTCTTTCAGACCCCTCAACAGAGCCCCCCTCCCCCCCAAAACGCATCTACGTGGTTGGTGGCTGGTGCAGAGGCAAAAGAGCAGATCAGTTGCTTGCGCCTCTTGTCTTGTTTCTCGTCTTGCAGGGTTACTGGCTAGTTCGCCTTGTGACGCCATGGCGAGTGTCAGCTGAACTGATCAACGACTCCGCCTTGTCGCTTTTGGAAGGTCGGCGGAATGGTTCTCGAAGGCGGGAAGAAAATATAACCTGGGGTAGAAGCCCGCGGGGAAATTCCTCGTTCGTTCCGTCCTTCTTCTTAAAACATTGACTTTATCATCGAGGCATCGTCATCCAACTTACTTTGAACTACTTATACAATTATAACAACAGCCACAATCACGCCCATCACCACCACTGGCCACTTCCACCATCGCAAGAACAATAACAGTTTCTTAACCACCACCATCAAACACAACCTCACACAAACAAACACACACACACAAACACACCATGGGTAACCAACAATCCACCTCCCCCTCCCCCTCCACCGACAAGTTCTCCGACAACTCCTCCATCGACACCACGCAAAAGCCCCTAGACGGCGACACGGCGCAAAAGAAGAACCTCTACCAGCGCTTCCAAGACAAGAAGCGCGGCCCGGGCATCAGCGACGAGGACCTGCAAAAGTACACGGGCAAGACGCGCGAGGAGCTCTCCGCCTGGGCCGACACGCAGCCCGGCGTCGGCAAGAACCAG